>JAJPUD010002075.1:191317-223962 GCA_023553655.1 Myrmecobius fasciatus
TTCTTCTTCTTCTTCTTCTTCTTCTTCTTCTTCTTCTTCTTCTTCTTTTCTTCTTCTTCTTCTTCTTCTTCTTCTTCTTCTTCTTCTTCTTCTCCTTCTTCTCCTTCTTCTCCTTCTTCTTCTTCTTCTCCTTCTTCTTCTTCTTCTTCTTCTTTTTCTTCTTCTTTCTTCTTCTTCCTTCTTCTTCTTTTTACAGAGTCCACTGAATCTCTTTGTGGGCTTCTGTGATACATCAGTTTGACTCCATGCATAAATAGCTCATTCTGACAAAGAGGTGGGGCCAAAGATATAGGGGGCAGAAGAAGTTTCTGCACTGATTCTCCCCTCCCTGGAATACCCTGTGAAACTTTAGGAGGGAAGCCGACAAAGAAATCACCTTGTGGGACAAGACCAGATCTAGAGAATTGAATCTGGGAGGTTTGCAGAAAATGGAAGAGAATTAATGTAGAGTTTTGGGTCAATTCCAAGTAAAATGTTAGGGGGTGGAGAATGACAATTTGTTTGGATTTGTTATAAAGTTAAGGAATTCTTTGTTGGTTAAATGCTGCTCTCTCATGTGGTCCTTCATGTTGCATGATAAGATAGCCCTCAGTGTGACCTTTCAGATTAGACTGAACTCATTATAATGATGCTCATAGGTGCAGAAGATCATAGCTGTGAGAATTGAAACTATCCTCAGACATGGAAAATATTGGATGCCTAATTTTACAGATGAGGTCCCTGAGGTCCAGTGACATGATAGCCAAAACAGATAGTATAATAAGAGATATCGTATAGGGAGGCAGCATAGCATAAATAAAAGAACATTGAAATCAGAGAGCTGAGATTTAAATTCTGTCTCTGATACTTAGGATCTGTTTGAATTTGGACATTGTTATTTGCCTCCATGGGCTTTAATTTCCTCAATGTTTAAAACAAGGAGGCTGGACTAGTTGGCTTCTGGGGTTCTGATCAGTTCTAGATCTGTGACCCAGAATGTGAGAAGCGATAACTCCTTATTGTTTTGCCTGATCAGACCACATCTCTAGCACCGTGTTCAGCAATGAATGACACATGTAGAAAATGCCCTGTTCAACTTGCAGCCTATCAAAGGGAGAATTATTGGAATGGTAATGGAAGTAGAAACTATACCATATGAGGATCAGTTGAAGAAACTAGGGATGTTTCATTTGGAAAAGAGAAAACTGAGGCACCATACCAGCTGTCTTTAGATATTAGACATTTTACAACATAGAAGATGCATTAATTTTATCTTCCTGATCTAGGGAAGGGAAACCTAAAAGCAATGATTGCAAATTCCAGAAATTTCAGATTGAAATGAAGAAAAACTTCTGAACTCTTAGAGCTGTCCAAAAACAGAGTGAGCTGGTTTTATTTTGGAGCTAGTGGGTTCTCCATCACTAAAGAGGGAGTGAAGGAAGGATGAACACCTTGCTGAAGTAGATCATAGGGATGTCTTTGAAGAATTCATCAATAAAATAGATGGCTTCTGAAGATGCTTCCAGCTCAGAAATTCTGTAACTTGGGTCTCCTTCTGACACTGTATTCAAACCTTTACACATAATGAAACATTCATGACTTTGGTTTTCTCATGTATGGAATGGAAATGTATGGATTGGGCAATCAATAATAGCCCATCATATTCTTTTTGTGAATATTTGTCTTTACTTTCCTTATTTTATTTATTTTTTTTTAAATTTGCAAAACATATGCATGGATAATTTTTTTCAACATTAATCTTTGCAAAACTTTCCATTCCAAATTTTCCCCTGCTTCCCCCCAATCCCTCTCCTAGATGGCAGGTAGTCTAATACATCTTAACTATGTTAAAATATATGACAAATCCAATATATGTGTACATATTCATACAGATATCTTGCTGCACAAAAAAAAAATCGAATCTAGAAAGAAAAAAGAAAACCTGTGAGAAGGAAAACAAAATGCAAGCAAACGTCAACAGAAAGCGTGAAAATGCTATGTTGTCCACACTCAGATCCTACAGGCCTCTCTCTGGAAATAGATGGCTTTCTTCATCACTGAACAACTGGAACTGGTTTGAAACATCTCATTGTTGAAGAGAGCCACATCCATCAGAATTGATCATCATATTAGTCTTGTTACCGTGTATAATGATCTCCTGGTTCTGCTCATTTCACTCAGCATCAATTCATGTAAGTCTCTCCATGTTTCTCTGAAATCATCCTGCTGGCCTTTTCTTACAGAATAATAATAATAATATTCCATAACATTCATATAGCATAATTTATTCAGCCATTCTCCAATTGATGGGCATCCATTCAGTTTCCAGTTTCTAACCATTACAAAAAAGGCTGCCACAAACATTTTTGTACATGTGGGTCCCTTTCCTACCTTTAAGATCTCTTTGGGATATAAACCCAGTAGAAACACTGCTGGGTCAAAAGGTATGCACAGTTTGATAACTTTTTGAGCATAGCTCCAAATTGCTCTCCAGAATGGTTGGATCCATATAAGCCCATCATATTCTAAAGTCCTATGATCCTGCATACTTGTCTACTATTTTTGCTGAATATTAGAACCAAGGGATTTTAGACATTGAAGGGACTCTTCACTTAGTCCATCCCATCAATAAAATTTGACTTTAAAAAGTCAGAGGGACATAATCTTTGGGTAATTAATGATCATTTTATTAATTATGGCTAACAAATAATTAATAAAAAAGGTCAGTGGCATTCTCAGATGAATCATAGATTCACCGCTCATATGCCCTTGGAAGGATGGATGTTCATAAGACGCAGAAATTAACTCTGGTGAACAATTAGTGAGAGAATGAATATTATAATGAAGGTGGGTCTATTTTTAAAGGGTTTGAGCATAGAATTCTGATCATAGTCACTTGTGGACCAAGAGACTCATTTCAAGCCAGACTACTCCTGCTTCAGGCAATCTATACAAAAGGATCTATCCTCTACTGAGTTGATGAACAAAGATGGGGTAAGAATTACATCTATATAAGATGGTCTGAATAAAATTAATTCTTTGGGATGAACCAGAAATGTCCTTGAGGGAAAGATGACCATATATTCCTTCCATTCTGATATTAATTGGTTATTAATGTGGGAGAAACAAATCATTTCTTTCATTAGAAATCCTTATTATGATTTACTTGACCAATGGTGGTCCAGCATCTGCTTCAAAACCAGTAAGGAAGAAAACCCCACTATTTTATGAATATGTCTATTCTACTTTTGGAGGATTCTGATTATTAAGAAATATGTGCTAATTTCAAGCCTTAAATGGACTCTTTGCAAATTTTACCCACTTCTCCTGGTTTTGCCTTCTGGGGCCAAATGGAGTAAATATAATCATTCTTCCACATGGCAGTCGTTCTTCAAATATTTGAAGACAGCACAGTTCCCTTGAGTCTTCTCTTCTTCAGGCTAAACATGCCCTATTTCCTTCAACTGATTCTCATAAAATATCTTTTACCATTCTGGTTAATCTCATTTAGGCATTCTTTGATTCATCAATGCCCTTCTTGAACTGTGGTGTCCAAAATTGAACATAGTCTTCTAGATGATGTCTAATACAAACAGGAGAACAATCACCTCTTTTTTTTTCTTAAAGAGATGCTCTTTTTTTAATTATTTTTTTTCCAATGGATGAAATTTTTTTTGTCCCTCTCACTTCATCCTGAACTTAGAGAAAAGGAAGAAAAAAGAAACGAACTCTATGCAGCAAAACTAAAAATATGTCTCAGTTTGCAATTTTATTCCATTATTTCTCTATTAGAAATAATATGGCATTCTTTGGCTTTGGTTCTCTGGTTGTTGATCACATTCATCAGAGTTGTGTTTCAAAATAGTTCATTCTGCTGCATCCTGGGATCCCTAGGTTTTGTTTTTGTTTGTTTGTTTTTCATTTTTTGACTTTCCCACTTGTTGTTGGTCTGCAGGCAGTCCACTGAAATTGCTCTCCTGGATCACAATCCAATTCATTCATTTCAACAAGCATTAATTAAGAGTACCAGGTACTGTGCTTGGCCCTGGTGATACAGCGACAGAAAGGAAACAGACGCTCCCTCCAGGAACTTTTGGTAGTTTCTTTCCCAAATCTTGAACCTGGAAAGGGCAGACTTAGATTTAACAGACTCTGGATGAAATATACAAAGTCTCTGTGCCCAGGAGTCCTGGTGAACATTTTTTCTTTTTCAATGGGTTTTTGCTGATCCCTACAGGGTCCATTTGTGAAAGTGCTTAGCCTATGATTAGTTATTTGATTGATTCCTACCTTGCTCACATGACCATTGTGAGAATTAAACACAGGGAAAGTTCTTTGAGAAGCAAAAAAAGTTCTATGCAAATGGAAGATATAATTTCAAACAGAGAGGTTCTCCATTGTTAAAAAAAAAAGAAAAGAAATTCCATTAAAAGGGAAAAAAAAGACATCAGTTTCTTTATTCGGTAAATTGCCATGGGAAACTGCATTACGTGCTATTTGTTATACTCTCGCCTACAAAATAAGTGTTGATTTCCTGCCCGACTGTGCCCTGTTTTCAATAATTAATGAGATACACTTTACAATCAGACACAGACACCGAGTCGCTGCTGAGGATGAAATGCTTGCAAACATACAGAATTAAAACTTAATAAGAGGCGGTTATATTGGGTTTGGTCTGTGTAATAATGCACACTAGACATTTCCCATCTGCAGGGAGCAGCTTCTGCTCTTGGCACAAAAGTGTTTTGAATATAATAAAATGAAGAGGAGATAGTAATGCAATTATACAAAAAATATTTGGGGATGAAAAAAATAAAAGTGTCTAAATGAAAGATGGAAACTGTTATATTCCTCATAATACTTAATCATTCATTGTGCCTTAAGGGTTGTTCTAATCATCTAAGCAGAGTTTGCAGGTTTGTTATGCACCAACAACTCTCAGCTGAGATCTTGACACAAATGCCAAACAAATAACCGTCTGCTTTTATAGGATCATAGATCCGGAGCTGAATAGGACTTCAAAGGCTCTCTACTGATCTACCCATTTTACAGATGGGTATACTGAGGTCCAGCTGGATTAAGTGATCTTCCGAGATAACTCAGATACTAAGTGTCAGAGTCAGGATCCTCTATACTGGCAGGGGCTGTCTTTTGTCTTTCTTTGTGCCCTTAGCACAAAGTAGATAGATACTGCATAAATATTATTGACTGATGGACTCTAGAGAATGAGTACTTTAGTCCCTAGTTATGAGGATCTTCTAAATCAGTCAGTTACTTATTATGAACCAGGCAATGTGATAGTGCTAAATATAATTTAGGAAAGTAAATAAACAGTTTATGACCTTAAGGAGATTACCGTTTAAGCAGAAGGCACGATATATATAATATATATATATATATATATATATATATAAAATAGATATGAAGTGATTTTGAAGGAAAGGAACTAGAGGCTGAGGAATCAGAAAGGGTCTCGGGCAAGAGATGATGCTTAAACTGAATCTTATAGGAAATTAGGGATTTTGAGAAGCAGAACTGTGAGAGTATGCATTCTAGCCATGGAGGTTGGAGACAGTCATGTAAGAAAGCGAAAAAGACCATGTTTATTGAATTGTATTGAACATGCAGAAGATTAAGGTGGAATCTAATTAAAAACATATGTGGAAATCAGGTTGCTATTAGGGCTTTTATATTTCATCTTGTAAGTAATAGAGAGTCACTGGAGCTTATTGAGTAGGTGAATGACATGGTTAGATTAATGTTTTAGGAAAAATCAGTTTAACAGCTGCATGCAGAATGGTTAGAAAGGGAAGTACATTTAGGGAGACTGAATAGGAGTTAAATCAATGACTCAGACAAGAAGTGACGAGAGCCTGAATTAGGATGGTTGTGTGAATGGAGAGAAGAGGATAAAGATGAGAATTCCATGGAGAAGTCCATGAAACAAGACTCGTTTCTGGACAACTGGTTGGATCTGTGGGGTGAGTGAGAGTAAGGGGATGAGGATGACACTAGGATTGCAAACCTGAGTGATAGTGGTGCCTTCAGGAGAAATAGGGAAAGCCACAATAGGGTTTGATTTTTCGGAAAAGAAGTACAAGATTTGACAGATGTATGGCATATCCATTTTGAAAGTCTCCCTCAGGTGATTTTAGATATAAGCTCATGAGAAAATCATCAATCCTACAGAGATTTGGCCAAGTAAGTGAGTCTACAGGAGGTTTGATGGATTGGTTTTTACTGTAAGCTGTCAGCAGAGTAGTATGGCACCCAAGAAAGTTCATGCAATGGCAAATTGCATTAAGAAGGGTATAGAATCAGAACTAGGAAGGAAATGTGCTACTGTACTCTGCCATGCTCAGACCAGATTTAGAGTATGGGATTCACCTACGGTTTCCACACTGAAAAGTGTCTAAAGGAAGTCAGCCAAGATAGTGAAGGGCCACAAAGTCATGATATAGGGGACTAGGAATATTTAGCCTAGATAAGAGAAAGCATAAAGGTCATGTGATAATTATCTTAAAGTATTTAAAAGATTGACATGTGGGGGAAAATCTTAAACTTGTTCTTCTTGTTCTTAGAAAGAAGAATGAGGAACAATAGATTGAAGTTGTATAGACTGTATAGAGAAATTCTTAGACTTGATTAAAACATATTCCTACTTACAAGATCTACCAATGGAATGGGCTACTCAAGCGACTCTGTCATTAGAGACCTTGCAGAAATTGGATGACAACTAAATGGTTATATTATATAGGAAATTCTTTATGTGATATTTCTTGGATTAGATGACCATTAAGGATCCTTCTAAGCCCAAACTTCTCTGATTTTTTAAATGCCCAAACTCATAAACTCATGAAGGGAAACCTTTATTCACATTTTTCAAATGTGTTCTTGCTTAAAGTGTTTATAGAAACTTCTCTTTTTTGGTTATCAGTAGAACCATAATTATTAAGATCATTTTAGAAAACACAGTAAACAATCAATTTAATTCCCAGGATCCTCCAAAGGAAACACTCTTTCTCCATTTACAGGTTCTATTCTCTAAAGCACTGGGCATCTCGGGGAATGAGTCCCATTCCAAACTCATTTATTATAATGTTGCCTTTAGGATATTAAAAATAATATGCTATGGATCATCAGAGATGTGCAGTATGAATCTGTCTACCTGATAATAAATAATATTATAGGTCAAATGCTGCCTTCAGATATTTGTTGATAGAATTATAAAATAGACCCATTGACTGAGCCTCTGGGTACATATACATAATAATCTATCCTGATCCTCCCCTTTCAAATCTGTCTATACTTTCCACATCAGTCAGTTTGACTGATTGAATGTATAGGCTTTGCATGGAAGGCCAGTGTACTCTAGGTGAGTCATGTGCAGCAGCTGCAAAATGTATGGATTGTTCCCTGTAATTTGCACTCGAGGCTCTTAATGGCAGATGGAGAGATCTGTATGGTGCCCTTATGAGAATACTGGAAGGATCTTTGGATTTGTGCCTCAGGAAGGAACTCTTGGCACCTGGAAGTTGAATCCTAGGGTGCTGTATGAAGCATAGAGAGGTCAAGTGTTCTGCGTAGAGGTACTGAACTAATAAGTATCAAGGGTAGAATCAAATCCCAAGTTTTTCTGATCCAGAGATCCCATCCTTTAGACCCCAGCCTCTTAAAACATGGTTCACCATCCCATATGGGGTCTTGTAACTATATGTCAGAATCAGAAAATTATGATTTATAATCAGTAAATGTTTGGTTTGTATACTATTTTATATATTAATAAACCCATGGTCATGTAAAAATTTCTTCGGCAAAAGGGGTTGTAAATTGAAAAAATTTAAGAAGCCTTGGTCTATATCACATTAATATCATTATATTAGAAAGCCAAAGCTTTTTTGAAAATAAAGTAGTACAAAGATTCCAAAGCAGTAATCATACTAGGCTGTTCGTGGTATAGTGGGTAAAAGCATTGGACCTGTAGGTAGAAAGACCTGAGTTCAAATCCAGATTCAGAGACTTATTAGTTGACTTTAGAAGTGATTTAATCTTTGTCTGCCTCAGTTCTCACATCTGTTAAATGGGGATAATCATAGCCCCCAAGCTGTTCTGAGGAATAAATGAGATAATATATGTAAATATTTGCAAACCTGTAAGTGCTGTATAAATATTAGTTGTATTATGTCATCTTTTGTTGACCTACTAAGTTCATTTCAATATGATAAGAATTAGGCAAGTGCCTATGTTGTATAAGGAACTTCTTTAGGACACAAGGACCAAAGTAAATGTCCTTGTGCTCAAGATGCCTGTGTTTTAAGTTGTTCTTAGTTAGAACTTAGTTGTAACTACCTTTATTCCAAATCCATGTGTGCTGATGATGTAGGAAATTACACATGGAAAAGAGAGGTATTTTTCATACATATAATCAAGTCCTTGCTTGTTGATTAGTTCAATATAGCTTATTAAACATCTATTGTATGCCTTTTATCTTACTTGGTAGTATGGATTGATAAGTGGACAGTCATTGTTGAGTGCCTACCATATGTGAAGCACTGTACCAAGTATTAGAAGAACTTGGGTGGATTACAAATGATCCCTATTTTCAAAAAACCTTCCAGTCTATTTGAAGTGATAGGATACCTCCACACGTAAAGAAAAAAGTGAAGAGTGCTTTTAAAAAATGACATCACAACAAAAATTGATGGTTTTTTTTTTGCAGAATTACAGAATCTTCAATCTATCAATAAGTATTTAGTGAATACCTGCTATGTGTTGGCCACTGGAGATGCAAAGAGAAAAGTGAAATAGTCTCTTCCTTCAAGATAGAAATGAAGGGATGGAGGGAATGGGTGGATAGATAATTGAGAGAGACAAAGACAGAGATAGACTAATTTTCTTTTAAGTCAAGAAGGGAAGTCAAGGAAAAAAATCTATCACACGTATTAATTCCAATTGTAGATGGCTTTAATGATTGGGAAAATTTTTTCCTAATATTAGGACTCAAGTTGCTTCTTTGCCCTCTTCATTTGCTCTTAATTCTGCCATTTGTGGTAAAAAAGTTTTTTGATTTATGTTAATCTAGACCGTCTTCCAAATAATTGCATCTAAGGATTTTGTCCTGTTCTCCTCTGTTTTAGACTGTTTCCTTTGTCTCTCAAACTCAGGGCCCTTTATTGTTCTAAGTACCTGTGACTAGATACTTTATAGGTTATACTTAAAATACTGTTCCTAGTACTGCATACATCACTCCAGATGTGTGCTGGTCAGGGCAGAGGCTGGTGAGCCTATGTCCTCCTCATTCTAGGATGCTCTGTCTCTCTAAGTGCAGCTCAAGATTATGCTAGCTTTCTCTGTGACAGTGTCATGGGGTTGTTTAAGCTGAGTCACAAAGCATTAAGAGCTTGATGGTGCAGAGAGGAAACACATTCTTGGCTGCAGTCAGCTCACTTTACTTCATTTAAATCTCTTTTGAATGTCTGGTATGGGCTCTGGTCTCTTCTAGGCACTATGGGAAATCCACAGAAGAATCTCTGAGTTCAGAGGGATGTTGGGTCATTTCATCCAACCCTGGCAGCATGGATGAATTCTTGCTATATCATTCAGAGCAAGTGGCCATCAGTAGGTCCTGTATAAGTGCTTCTTCCCTTTCTCCTTCTCCTCCAGTAACAGAGATTTAGGGAAAGTATAGATACTCCCTTTGAAAGATTCTTACTCCCCTTTTGGACAGAATTGATTATTAGGAGGTTTTTCCTGACATAGAACCTGAATCTCTGCATCTTTTCTCCATTGCTTCAAGTAGTCTTCTCATTCTCCCTGTTCTACATGACAGCCCTGCAAACATGTGTAAACAGGCATCACACTCCAGGGAATGTGCTCTTCTCAAGTTGAAACATGGCCCCAACCCCTCTCCTATTTATCTATCTGTATTTAGACAGAAAGTAGAGCCCAAACCAAAAAATTCCTTTTGCTTTGGTTGCTTTGTGGGATGCTTCTTTTTCCCTCTTGGTGGCTGCTAGGTAGAGTGGTGGATGGAAGCTAAGACCTGTAGTCAGTAAGACTGGGTTCTAATCCTGCCTCAGATACTAATGCATAACTAAACTTCTCTTTGCTCCCATTAATGCATTTATAAAATGGAAATAACATGTTTCCTCTCAGGATCATTGTGAGGAGCCAGATAATCTATTTTAACTGTTTTATAAACCACTAAAGTGCTATATAAATGTTAGTTAACACTACCGTTATCATTCCTACTACTACTCTACTACTATTACTATTTCTCTAATACTACTACCACTACTACTACCACTAGCACTACTATAACTACAACTACTATTATTACTACTGCTACTACCACTACTACTGCTTCTACTACTACTACTACTACTACTACTACTACTACTACTACTACTACTACTACCATTACTACCATTATTACTATTACTTCTACTGCTACTATTACTATTATTACTTCTACTACTACTATTACTACTGCTACTACTATCATTACTACCATCACTACTACTTCTACTAACACTACTATCATTATTACTACCACTTCTTCTTCTTCTTCTTCTTCTTCTTCTTCTTCTTCTTCTTCTTCTTCTTCTTCTTCTTCTTCTTTTTCTTCTCCTCCTCCTCCTCTTCCTCCTTTTCCTCCTCTTCTTCCTTCTCTTCTTCCTCCTCTTCCTCCTCCTCCTCCTCCTCTTCCTCCTGCTCTTCCTCCTCTTCCTCCTACTACTACTTCTACCACCATCACCACCAGCCACTACAATAATAATACTGGGATGAAAAAGAGGTTAAGGATGCTGAACCAAGCCCTTTCTTATCCTTCTCTATGTTACTGTCAGTAATACTTCCATGGCTTCTATTTAAAGTACTTCTCAGAATTGCAGTGATAGAAATGTTAAGAGTTTCCATGCATTGATGATTTATCAGAAAAAACAAACCCTGTCATGGGATGGAATAAAGATGTCTTTGGAACAGTGCTTTCATGCCTTGATATTTAATCTCAATAAGGAGGGTGGGGTAGTGTCAAGCTGTCCTCTAAGGCAGGGCAGACATAGATTCAAATCCTGCTTTTGACACACAGTGGCTGGATAACTCTGGACAAGTCACTTAACCTCTCAGTACTCCATGCATTTTTCTGGGACTAAAACTTGCTGAACATGTGCTAATTTGTATTGATCAAGGCAGTTTCTACATTGGGACAAATTGATTAAGACAATCCAACCGAAGAATGAAGAATTCTCTCCTTCTTCCCTATTCCCCTATATCCTCACCTCTTTAGAATCTTAAAGAAATCTTGAAGGAAATTATGACTCATTGTAGTTAGCCATTCCCATCTAGTTGGATTATTCCTATTTGACTTACAATTTTAGACCTTTTAAAAGCCCACTAGATTGAGTCTGTCCTTTGTCATTTGGTAATAATAATTCTGAGTATCACTAAACCTTAGTTTCTTCATCTGTCAACTCATTCCACTAAAGTCCTATTCTGATGTCCCATGATAATGTGGAGATGATTTGGGGATTACAATGACTAGCAATTAATTCTTGGCATATAATTATATGTATTGTACATATTTAATTAATGCTTTTTGATTGACCATATTGCAAAAGCTTGAATTCATATACCACTTTAAGGTTTGCAAAACACTTTACATATATTCTCATTTGATCTTCATAACAACCATGTGAGGCAGCTTATTATTATTACTATTATTATCCCCATTTTACAGATGAGGAAACTGAGGTAGACAAAGATTAAGTAACTTGTTCAGGGTCACACAGCTAGTATGTATGTTGAGTTAGAGTTCGAAGTGAAATACAAGTCTACATTCACTGTATTATCCAGCTGATCTTTTATATCAGTTAAATACTGGCAGGTCTTACCAAGTTACACAGCTAAGGTGGAGAAGTTCCACATGACAAAAGATGGTACCAGATTGGTCCCCAGTCTCTGGACATCTCTTCCACAGCTTCACATACTGTTTTACTGAGCAAAAGAGACTTTCTCCCTGGAGCCATGCCATCTGGAAGGATGATTGTCTCTCAGGGAACTCTTTCAGGAAAGCCCACAGCCATTATGCTTCACTCCATTTCCTACTTTTCAGTCACCTCCTCCACATCTCAGCCAGCTGCTTTACTGTCATGCTCTTCCATTAGAAGTAACAAGTGAGAAAATTGAGGAAACTATATCTGTACCTTTAATACTTAGCACAATTCTTAGAACAAAATAAACATTTAGTGAATGCTTTTTCATTCATTCATCCATCCATTCATCAAAATAAACTCATGGAATTGTCTACTAACATGAAGGGATTAAACTACATCAGTGAAAGGGTTATTCAAGTTGATAAAATGGTGGGGTTTTGGAAATATAACAACAATGTCAACCATGACTCATGAAGTGGTTTAGGGATCAGGTGAAATGACAAATGAAAAAATGTTTTGGAAATCTCAATGTAAATGTAAATTCTTCCTCCTCCACCGTCATAATCATTAATCATCGTCATCATCATCATCATCCCCACCATCGTTATTTTTGTCACATGAATTCTAAGAAGTAGAAAGATTTAATGAATATCACATAGTTAATTAGCACCAGAACTAGGGTGAGAGATCACGTTGGTCAAATGTTATCTTCACTAGTTCATATAATCTTCAATTTCCAATTGACTCATGGGGAAAAGGTAAACTTCCATGTTTACCCAGATAGATTAATAATTATTGTTTAGACTGATAATTGGGGGCATAGATTGTGAATCAAAAAGGTACCTTAGAGGTTATTTAATCCAAATCCCTCAATATGCAAATATTAAAAATGAAACCTAGTGAGAAGAAAGCTCCCATAACTTGTTAATAGAAGAACTGGGGTTAGATACCGTATCTAACTTTTCTGGGCAGCTCCATCAGCAGGTAGAGTATTGAGCTTGAAGATCTGAATTTAAATTCATTTGCAAACACTTTCTAGCTGTGGGATTTTGGTCAAACCTCTTTATCCTTATTTACCTTAGTTTCCTTATCTGAGAAATGAGCTGGAGAAGGAAATGGCAAACCATCCCAATATCTTTGCTGAGAAAACACCAGTAGGGTTGCAAAAGGTTGGAAACAATAAAAACCAACCATAACTTTAACAACCCAACTACAAAGATAAATTTTCAATTCACTTCAGTTCTAGATCTAATCGATTGAATGCAGGCAGCATTTATTAAATATGTGTTATATACAAAATAAATACTGTTCTTCAAAGATTAAAAGGAAACATTCTTTACCTTCATGGAGCTTATAATCAATGTGTATGAGGGGTTTTTTGGTCATGATTTGTGAAAACCTAAAGGTAGAGAATTCCTTGGAAGGAAATTTCCTCTAATAGGTGGGCAACATTTCTGAAATTTATAATCTTAGTTGCTAAGAGCACTTCAAGGGAAAGTGATTTGCCTAGGATCACACTGTTTGTACTTTCAGAGGAAGGATTTTTCCTGATGTAGGTCTGCTCTCTATCTGCTGTGATAGTCTGCATATAGAAAATAATTTCAGAGGAAGAGGAAAGAACTAACAATTGGGGACATCAGAAATGTATAGAAGATGGCACCTGGGTCATCTTGAAGGGAGCTAGAGCTTATTAGAGGCAGAGCTAAGGGTAGAAAGTATTTCCAATAGGTGGAATGATTTTTTTCAAGGAGTGGAGGAACCTTTGAAGCAGCAAGCAAACCCGCTTGTTAAGAATCAAGTGTATAAAGGGAGAGCAATATGAAATTAATCTGAAAATAGACAAACAAGATTTTACAGAACTTTCAAGGCCTTCTTGAGGAGTTTGTGTTTTTTTCTCAGAGACAATGAATTCTTGTTGAAGTTTCTTGAGCAAATAGTGGGACAGTCATTACTATACTTAAGGCAGAGCTGTCTGTGAATTTCATTGCAGAGGAGAGAAACCAGTGTTCCATGACTGAACAAATGAATGAACGAATAAATGAGGAACCATTTATTAAGCCCTTCCTTTGTGCTAAATTATTAATATGTCCCTAAAGTGAGATAGTTTCCCACCCTTAAGGAGCTGACATCCTAATGGGGGAAGATAAAATATCCATCAATCACTTCTGAATGTGTATGTTTATGTTCAGAAATCTAATGGTAGCATTTGACTTTTTCAATAATGTCTTCTCTTCCTTCTCTTCTTAATTTCCTCTTATCAATGCAGGTTTCATTAGCAAATCTTTACAGCCAGAGACTATAACAGGAACACAGACCCATGGCATTGATTTTCCAGCTGAATGGACTTAAAAAATACCAGCTAGAACATTAATGGTGCTGCTGAATGCTAACTGTGTCCTGACATTTTTAATTAGTCATTGCCCAGTTTAGTTAATCAATTTACACAACATTCTGAAGAAAATGCCTATTAAAATGGAATTCATGCTCAATGTCACAATCTCACAACAAACTTCTCAGTCTTTACCTTGGTATGCTAACGTACTCCAGCAGGTATCCTGGGTGCCCTGCAGAGGCCATTTTCAATATTAATTATCTTGTTGTGCCTAAGCAGTTTTTGTCTTGGTGTTAAAAGGATTGAGAAGATTAGATTAGTTAAATGACAAAAAAATCAATATTCTTGAATTTGGACAGTCTTTTGCAGTCAACTGTAAAAAACAAGAATATTAAAAATATGTATTTGGTTGGTTCTTTTCCAAATGGGAAAAGTAAAGTAAATTGGTAGTTTATAGAGAGATGTACAACATTTTTAGTCCTGAAGGATGTCTGTGTGATCTGGGGGAATTTTGTCGCTTTGGTAGTAGCCAGAGGTCTCACTGAACTCACAATAAGGTATTAAATCCTTGTTCATATGTCAGAAGGAAGTAGGCAGAAAAGTAGAGATAAAAGGGATCATAGGATCATAGATTTTAAGTGGGTTTAGACTTTAAAAGTCATCTGTCCCAAACACTTCATCTTATAGATAAGAAAGGTTGAGGTCCAGAGAGGTAGGGACTTGGCCTATGTCATACAAGCAGTATTTCCACAATTATCATGCTTCACAAGAAAAATAAGATCAAGAAGAAAAAAAATGAGAAAGAAAATAAAAAGCAAGCAAACAACAACTGTGAAAATACTATGTTGTGATCCACATTCAGTCTCCATAGTTCTCACTGGATGAAGATGGCTCTCTCCATCACAAGTCTATTGGAATTGTCTTGAATCACCTCATTATTGAAAAGAGTCAAGTCCATCACAGGTGATCATTGCATTGTCTTGTTGTTGCTGTTACCACCCTGACTATTATTCCTATACTGTCCTCTGATTACCCAAGCATTACACTGAGATCTTGTGACTTATGCTTTAGATATAATGTGGGAAAGCTTGGGGCAGCCAGGTGGTGCTGTGGACATGGTGCCAGACCTGGAACCAGGAAGACTCACCTTGACTTCCAAATTGGCCATACTAGTTGCATGATCCTGGTCAAATCACTTAAGCTCTATTTGCCTCAGTTTCCTCATATATAAAATGAACTCAAGAAAGAAATGGCGATCACTCTAGTATCTTTCCAGAGAAAACCCCAAATGTGATCTTGAAAAGTTGGGCATGAATGAACAAATGGGAAAACCTGGATCCAAACCATTTAATTAAAATTATTTTGGATTGAAAATTGAAGTGGAAAACAGCATCTTACTTAACTATGTCCTTTTTAGGATATTTAGAATGGTATTTTAAAATAATAAACTGATACAATTCACATATCATAGAATCTTGGGATTATTGATCATAGCATCATAGATTTGAAAGGTTCTTTAGAGTTCATAGGATAAAACAGAGGAACAGAGAGATGAAGTTACTTGACTTCAGTTCACTTGATCTCCCAGTGTCCAAAGTAGAATTCCTGTTTTCCTGATTTTCTATATCTACTCCTGTATGTTTCTTTGAATGAAATAATGATTAGCAATTCAACTTTATAGATATTTATTAAGTACTTTTGTTTTGCAAAATATTGCACCAAGGATGCAACAACAAATATGGGACTGCCCCTGCCCCTCAAGGAGCTTGCATTCTACAGTACACTAGTTAATACAGTCAGTTTATGGTATTACTATGATCAAAAGTCACATAGTTATTTACTAGTATCATGGTAATACACTGAACAGGGTCCATCTGATGTTCTCCAGGTTCTCCTTTGTGGGAGATGATATTATTGTTGATGGCTTTAGACCTCAGAAAAAACATAAATCCTCTTCAAGAAAATCTCTAATGATTCAAAGGAGTTCACCCCAAAAACCATTCAGAAAAAAATAAATGGATAAAAAATTCCTATTGTCAACTATTATGATATTCAGTGGAAAGGTCAATGTCATTGGGTTGGTGTATATTTCTGATGTAGACAATACAGTTGAAAAATGAATGGGGCTCAAAAGTGAACATAAAGAGAAAGGAGAGGAGAGAAGCTAGAGAAAGAATCACTGAGAAATCAGTAGCTGGCAGTCTGGATGTGAGGTATAGCCTTCCTCATCTCTTTGTGTCAAGCCCAGCTTCTTCCAATGCTACAGTTTCTCTAAAACACAGTACCTTGATCTATACTATGCAAACACACATGCACATATGCACACACATACATACATATGCACACACACACAGAGCATACTAGGGATGAGGAAATTGAGACAAAAAAAAACTGTAAGAACTGCTTTTTAGTTTAATTCAAACTTAACACAAGTGAAAAGCAGAAGATAAGCCTGGGAATTAATAGGTGAAAGAAAAAACTCAAAGGAAGAATTTTAGATTTTTAAAAGAATCTTCAAAAATTATTATTTTTAAAGCAATAGATATCAAGCAGTTTGGGAAAGGTTTCAATATTGTTTTTGTTTCTTGAAAAAAAATGAATTTGAGATGACTTTTGTTTACTATGAGACCATTTCCATTAGCTCCCTTTTATTGATAACCCAGCAATTTAGCAGTGGGTTAGAATTTTATTTTTCCCATCATTGTCTGATTCTTATCCACCGTGACCTCTCATTAGCTCATCTAGTTTGTCATCAGATCACATAAAGCATACAATAATAGGCCCACTGGCAGTTAAGATTTCATTACAATTCATCTTTTGTTTAGCATCTTCTCCCCAGCATACATTAATTTCTGTGCATGGTTGAGCCTCTTCATTTCCTCAAAAATAGAGTTAGACCATCAAACTACAGATACAGACTGGGGTGGTGATTTATTTCTGAGTTTTCTCTCTCTCTGTTTCCCTCTCTCCTTCTCCTCCTTCTCTCTTTTCCCCTCTGTCCTCTTTCTCATTCTTCTTCTTCTTCTTCTTCATCCTCCTTCCTCCTTTCTTCCTTCTTTCTCTTTCTTCCTTCTTCCTCCTTCCTTCCTTCCTTCTTCTCTCTTTTTCTCCCCCTGCTCTCTTCTTTTTCTTTCCTTTCTTTCTCTCTTCCCCTGTATTCCCTCTCCCATCCTCTCCTCCTCTTCTCTCCTCTTCCTTTGTCTCTTCCCCTCCTCTCCCTTTTCCTTCCCTGTCCAACACTTGCTGTATTATTTTTTTTCCATTATACTATGAGCTCATAGGGAGCAGGAAGGGAGGTTTTTGGTTTTGGTTTTGGAGCTCTGTAACCCAATACAGCACAATGCCTGTTTCATCATAGACATTTAATACTTCTTGACTTGACTTGATTTGCAAAGGATGGTATTCACCAGAGGTGATGGAAATTCACCAAGAACTCTTTCCTATTAGTTGGCATGGAAACAAAACTTTAAACAGCTCAGAGAGGCAGTAAAGGCATTGTACTTGGGGTCACAAGGCCTTAGTTCAAATCTTAGCTCTGCTATTTGCTATATGTGAGACTCCACTAAACTTGTTTATCCTTCCTATGAATCAGTCATATAAGGAGGGAGGAGCATTTTAGTTAAGTTATTTACTGAAAAAATAAGTCCTTCTTTTGATGAAGGCATAACTTTGGCCCTTCTCCCATAAACCTTGCACCTTTCTTTCTTGCCAGCCTTCTCACTATAGCGTTTCAGCCTGAGAAAAAGGACTATGGACTCTTGAACAAGTACCAGGATGAGTGTTCTTGACACTTCTGTACACCAGGCCTCCCAATGGACAGCAGCCCAATATACCAGCTTGGCCATTCTAAGAGAGGAGATCATCCCCAATGGAGGAAGTTGGGGATGGGCTGAATGAGGCAAGCCTGTAGTCAACAGAATACAACTGAGACTTTAAATTTTTTTTCTGTGTTCAGCTTGCTAGTAGGTAAAGAAGGTTGTTTTTTTTTCCTAGCTTAGTTGGTCAAAGGACATTGAGATTATGGATTTTATATAAATGGAAATTAGAACCATTGAAGTATGTCTTGGGGAATAGAGAACAGGGCACAAATTCAGGTTCTGGCTTTACTAGCTGCATATTGATGAGAAAGCCAATTAACTTCTTTAAGACTCAGTTTCTTTATCTATAAAATGGGCATCCTGATATTTACACAATTTGCTTCACAAACTTTTTGCAAAAAAATACTTTTAAAACATAAAATTGCTATAAGATAGAGAGCTGTGGGGCAGCTAGTTGGTGTAGTGGATAGAGCACCAGCCTTGAAGTCAGGAGGATCTGAGTTCAAATGTGACCTCAGGCATTTAACACTTCCTAGCTGTGTGATCTTGGGCAAATCATTTAACCCCAATTACCTCAGCAAAAAAAGATAGAGAGTTGTTATATGACAATAAACCTTCTATCATAAGGGCTTGTTTATATTAAAAATAATAATTATTTATATTTTTTCAGCTAGCATAATACAGTGAACAGAATGGAGTCAAGAAGATTCTTCTGACAGGTTTTATTTCTGACACATATTGACAATGTGATTCAAATCACTTCAGCTTTCTGAAACCCAGAAACTGTAACTGTTTGAGATTAAAAGTTGTTAAACAGTTGCCTGTATTTAAAAGCAGAGAGAGTTTCTTCACTGGGAATTCTATATATCTTTGACATTAATAGGTTCCGACCCCTACATCCTAATATTTTTTTTTCTTTTTTGATCTGGAATTCCTGGTATGGAAACTCCCTTCCCTACACATTAGCCACTCTGTGTAACTTAGAAGTAGGTGTTTAGGGCATGAAGAGGTTAAAATATTTCCCCCTGGTCAGGGCAAATCAAAAGTGTTATAAACAGGACATAGAACTGGGTGCTCCAGACTCCAAAACTGGTGTCTAGCCACTGCATCTAATTCTCTCTATTGTTGTTGGTGTTGGTGTGTTGGTGATGAAAGTACTCAACTTTGTGAGTCTTTCAAAAGCTGTCATTTACTAATTTACTTATTTAGTGCCATACCAATCAAACTCCCAAGAAATTATCTTACAGATCTAGAAAAAATAGTAGCAAAGTTCATTTGGAAAAACAAAAGGTCAAGAATTTCAAGGGGATTAATGAAAAAAAAAGGCTGACGATGGTGGACTTGCTGTGCCAGATCTAAAACTATATTATAAAGCAGCGGTCATCAAAACCATTTGGTACTGGCTAAGAAATAGAGTAGTCGATCAGTGGAATAGGATAGAATCACAAGACAAACTAGGCAATAACTATAGCAATTTGGTTTTTGATAAACCCAAAGACCCCAGCTTTTGGGATAAGTATTCACTATTTGACAAAAACTGCTGGGAAAACTGGAAACTAGTGTGGAAGAAATTAGGGCTTGACCCACATCTAACACCACATACCAAGATAAGATCTAAATGGGTTCATGATCTGGACATAAAGAGTGATACTATAAGTAAATTAGAGGAATGTAATGTAGTTTACCTCTCAGACCTATGGAGATGGAATAAATTTATGTCCAAAGAAGAACTGGAACTCTTAATTGAAAACCAGATAGATAACTTTGACTATATTAAGTTAAAAAGTTTTTGTACAAACAAAATCAATGCAGACAAGATTAGGAGGGAAGTAATAAATTGGGAAATCATCTTTACATTTAAGGGTTCTGATAAAGGTCTCATCTCTAAAATATATAGAGAATTGTCTCATATTTATAAAAATTCAAGCCATTCTCCAATCAGTAAATGGTCAAAGGATATGAACAGACAATTTTCAGAGGATGAAATTAAAACTATAGTCATATAAAAAGGTGCTCCAAATCACTGTTGATCAGAGAAATGCAAATCAAGACAACCCTGAGGTACCACTTCACACCTGTCAGATTGGCTAAAATGACAGGAAAAGTTAATGATGAATGTTGGAGGGGTTGTGGGAGGGCTGGGACACTGATGCATTGTTGGTGGAGCTGTGAATGGATACAGCCATTCTGGAGAACAATTTGGAGCTATGCTCAAAAAGTTATCAAACTGTGCATACCCTTTGACCCAGCAGCATTTCTATTGGGCTTATATCCCAAAGAAATCATAAAGGAAGGAAAAGGCCCCACATGTGCAAGAATGTTTGTGGCAGCCCTTTTTGTAGTGGCTAGAAACTGGAAATTGAAGAGATGCCCTTCAATTGGAGAATGGCTGAATAAATTATGATATATGAATATTATGGAATATTATTGTTCTGTAAGAAATGACCAACAGGAGGATTTCAGAGAGGATTGGAGAGACTTGCATGAACTGATGCTGAGTGAAATGAGCAGAACCATTATACATGGCAACAACAGTACTATATGACGATTAATTCTGATGGACATGGCTCTCTTCAACAATGAAATGTTTCAAACCACCTCCAATTGTTCACTGAAGAAAGCCATATACACCCAGAGAGAGGGATGTGAAATGTGGAGCACAACATAACATTCTCATACTCCCTGATTGATGTTTGCTTACATTGTGTTTCCTTTATCTGATATATCGTTTGTGTAGATAAGATTTTTCTTGCACAACAATGATAAGTTTGGAAATATGTATACATATATTTGATTTGCCAATATTTTAACATAATTAACATGTAGTGGATATCCTGCCATCTAGGGGAGGGGTGGGGAGTTGGGGGGAAAATTTGTAATGGAAAGCTATGTAAGGGTTATTGTTGAAGAATTACCCACATATATGTTATGCAAATAAAATTTAAAAAAAGAAAAAAAAGCTGTCATTTACAAAGAATCTTCAGCTATATTATCTCTTTTTATCCTCAAAGCAATCATGGAAGGGGTTGCAAGGGCAGGCATTATTAGTTCCATTTTATAGAAATGGAAATGGAGAGTCAAAGAGTTAAAGTGATTTGACCAAAGGCAACTCAGTTGTGCAGTGGATAGACCAGTGAATTTTGTGTCAGAAAGGTGAGTTAGAATCCCACTTCAGAGACTAGTGGATTTTGAATAAGAAAGACTTGAGTTAGAATCCTATTTCAGAGACTTATCTTGCCCAGAGTCAAGTTACTTAATCTCTCCCAGTCTTAGTTTCCACATATAAAAAATGGGGATAATAATAGTACTATCTTATAGGTTTGTTGTGAAGAATATCAAATAAAATAAAAATAAAAATATTAGGTAAAGTATTTTTAAACCTGAAAGTGCTATATAAATGTTAGCTGGTAATATTATTAATCATAATCTAATGAAAATGAGAATTAGGATTCATTGCATGTTCATGGTGTGTAAAACATGTACAAAGACAGCAGTCATTCTATAATTGGGTGGGTGAGTAGCATCTCTATTAATAACAGAATCCTTTTGCATTCTGAAGAAACTGGTTGTCTATTCCACCTTCCACTTGTCACTGCAAAATGGAAAGAGTTTTTTCCTCCTCTTCTGAACTCTAAAAATTTTGTTTATGGGTTTCTTATAGCATTTTCTTCCCACTGTTTGCCATTTGACAAATTGGAGTTTGTCATCTACATTTACAAAATATGCAAATTTTTTAATTTTTAGTTCCATAAAACTTATATACTTGAAGTTTACAGCTGGGAAGTGCAACAAAATTTTGCATTAATTATTTGTGTGGTTGTCATTTTCTTAATGTTGTAGATTGAATTGAGTGGATCATGCCTAAAAGACATGAGGGAGAAGACATGGGGCAGATCACATGCTTTCTACACACAGTCTAAAGAACATGGATCCATTGAAACATTGAATTGTATCTCATGGAACCACAGGTTCATAGACTTAGAACTAGAAGAGATTCTTATACAGATCACCAAGGAACAGATCAGAGAGAAATGATTTGTTTTGCCTCTTCTGGTGCAAGGATGTGCTGGAAAATATTTAATAATCAACTCTCCTCCCTCTCAAAAAAAAAGCATGAATGTCACACTTTCAAGTTTAACTTGAATTATCATTATTTTTATCACTTAATTAAGTGTAGATAATCAAGAAAACAATAAACTCAGTCCTGATTATTGTAAGGTTTGCCTATTTCTGAGTTGTAGATAAGCAAACTGAAAATGTAACAACTGATCTCTGGGAGAGCTTTTAGACCTCCGGTCATCACTGTCTGGTGGACTATAAAATAGCTGAGGGCAGGAATCATGCCTTTTAAATTTATCCTTGTATCCTACCTAACACTTGCATCATGCCTTCCAGAAAGCACATGGCAGGCAGCTAGATAAATGGAGAATGAATGTGTCTAAATGAACGGACTGTTTGTAGTAATAGCTTAAATTATACATTTTGAGCTCCTTTGTTTTGTTCTTCATTCATTCAGTATCACCAAAGCCATCATCAGGCAATTGTACATGGCATCAGAATTGTACATTATTTCCTACTGATTTCTCTTAATGGTCACCGTGATAGCTATAGGCAGTAAATAGTTTTATTTGGGCTCTTATCTTTTGAGGGGAAGAAATGGAAGAGAGAGATACTTGTATTTGTACTTGTATTTGTCTTATGTCAAAAGCATGATTTTTTTTTTGCCACACTAGAAGACAGGAAAGAAAATGAGGTCAAATATTATCATTCTCTTAGTGCTATTTCTACCTGTTAAATGCAGATTGCATTCATCAGGTCTGACAGCAACTGGGAAGAAATTTCCAGGTGTGTGTAAGAAGATATGCGTCAATTTTGGCTGCTTGTTTTTCTTTGAATATTTATCCATCTTCAAAAAGAATGATCACTTCCCTACAGTGTTTCAGTGAGTTATTGGGACAGGGTTTAGCATATAGTAGCTGCATTTCATTTGACTATATAAAGGTTTGTCATTTTATAAATATATACAGAGATATAGATTCTCTATATATGTATTTGCTGCAGAGAAAGGGAAAGAATTTGTTTTAAATTTCCAAAAATGAAAATGGAGCTATAGTCTTATTGATTTGGAAATTCCCTTAAATGATAAATATTGAGATTCAGTCATGTCTATCTACCCTGGGTGACTACTGTTGAGATTCTCTCATAAATACTCCATGAAAAGACTTTCCAAAATGCTGGTAATCTCACTTTCTCTTGCCCTCTCATAAATACCAGATGGATATTTTGGCTGGTAGGGACTGCCATGGAATCAATAAACGTGAACTTGGATAGACTTTGAAAGACAGAGAATAGAAGGGCCTGGGATGTTATGTTCCATGGGATCACAAACATAACTACACCATTGAAGAAAACCCAAAAAACCCTCTTCAACTTTGCTGCATGACCAGCCCACCTTTTCTTCTAACTTGTCATGTTTTTCTAAAAAAATTCTGTAATCCTTAACTTGTCCCTATGTATCTTGTATTAGAAAAAGATGTTTTGGCAGTATAGAGCTCATGTTTTCTTTGAAAATTATTGCTTTTTGGCTTCTCTATTTCAGATGACTCTTTATTTTTAGATATCTGCATTCCCAATCATTTGCTCTTTCTGTTATTTCCCTGGTAAGATGTGGATTCAAGTTTTTCTGTTCTACCAATTGTTTCTGCTGTGCAATCCATGTATTTTTGCCTTTATGATTACTATTTTTTTCCTGGACCACTTGGGCACATTCTTCTATTTTTCTATGCAGGAAATAGGTTTCTCTTTGGAACCCACAGGGATTTCTGCTTTATCAGATGTTGATTCATTTTCCTTTGATCTGCAATATTTATTCAGAGCTGTTTGAACTCTTTTTGATGTTCTAGAAGCCATCTTCCCTTCTTTTATTAGCATTTGCTCATGACTTCGGTGAAGCTGCAATTCCTGTTTTATGCCTTTCCTGATGTTTATCATCAAAAGATCATTGAGTCAGATTATTTCTGTTATAATATGTTCCAGGAACTTTTGAATGATTGTGATATATGTTTGGGAGACACTTCATTGAGAAATAATCTATAAAGCAGCATTTTGCTTTACTGAATCAAAATAGATTATTATATCGACATAAGATTATTGGTGGGCTCTTACACAAAGTGCTTAAACTTTAATAGCTTAAAAACTGCACTAAGACTTTGGAAACATCTTGTATTCTTTTCATCTTTCAGTTAATTGTTAGGTGGTAAAGATGTGGTCCTTTGTTGAATACTACTTGCAGAAGCTTGCTAACTCTTTAATGATATCTTCATTAAGGATGCCCTCAGTTCATTAAGATGTCTTTATAAGTTATCTTATAAAGATTTTGTAAAGATGAGGGAGTTGGCATATAGTCCTGTAATTATTTCCCTCCCAGTATTAGTAAGAAATTTTTTCCCCTGATGTTTCTGGCATCTTCACTTTTTTCCAGTATATTGTAGATTGATTCCTCAATGCCTTCAGTCATATATTCAACACAGATTTCCTCTATGTATATTTGGTCCAATTTGGCTGCTTCAATCTTTCTCCTTAATGCCATTATTAACTCCCTTATCATCATGCCCAGAACTGTGATACTTTGGTCCAAGAGTGGTGATTCCACACTGTCCTTATTAAATAGCAGTTTGGTGTTATAATTGCTTCCATTTTTTTTTCCTGTTAGTTACCCAATTCACATTTCTGTCTTCAATCGTCCTTTGGCTGACTTTGCTTACTAAGCTTTCTTTGAACCAGTTTTTCTTTCCACTGTACTTCTCCTGAGCCTATATCTCTCATACCTGTTCACCATCCTACTTAAGATTTTACAAAGGTCGTTATATTTTATGGTGTCATTGCTTTTGGCAGCCCTTTTTCTTTGTACAAGTGAGGCAAACCTCTGCCAACTAAGGTGCTTTTTGGACTCTTCTCATTTCTCTATTGTGGTAATTCAGCTATACTAGTTAAACTTATAAAAATTATTATAATAATGCCTAGTAGTGAGCTGGGATGAAATAGAATGAAGGATTTCTTTTAAAAAAGGAGAAAAATAGAGGAGAACATATCTGGGCTTTCTCAAATTTAATTTTTAGGGACATTAATTCTAAGCCATCTCTTTCTGTTATGAATTCATATGTCATTCAGTGCTTATCTTTAGAGTTATCACAGGAAGTGGAGGTTTAACTTTCTAATCAACTTCTTGAAGTATACCATCAAAAAGGAAAATATTGATGAAAGAAGACTGATTTATGAGTTTCCTGTATTCAGAAATGGACTGTGGGAGACAGTGTCATGAGGAAATTATACGTTTCTGCCCCACAGAAATATCAAATGCATAAAGCTTTTGACAAAAGCTGCATTTCATCAGTTTTGTTCATGCATTTGAACAAATATTTAATAGGTGCCTACTGTTAGGTTCTGGGGAGTAGGAATATAATGTTACTAGCATAAACAAAATTGGATGCCTTTTGAAGGTTTGTAAAGCACTTGATGTGTTACTTCATTTGATCCAACAACCCAGTAAGGAAGTTGCTATTATTATCCTAATTTTACAGATGAGGGAACTGAGGCATAGAAATATTGTGGTTTTCTTAATGATCACAAAGGTAATGAGTGTCTGAGGTAGCATTTGAATTCATCTTCCTAATTCTAGGCAGGTGGGTGGCATAATGGATAGTGCTGGATGGGAAGTCAGGAAGACTCATCTTTCTGAGTTCAAATCTGGCCTCAGTCATTTCATAGGTATGTGATGCTGAACAAATCACTTCATTTTTTTTCTCAGTTTCTTTATCTGTAAAATGAGTTGGAGAAGAAAATTGCAAACCAATCCAGTGTCTTTGCCAAGAAACCTGAAATTGGGAAATAATTGGATGGGATTCAACTGAAATGTTTAAACAAAAATTTCCAATTCCAAGTGTAACATCTTATCCACTGTGCCAATTTCTTGTCGTGATATAAAGATGAATAATAATACAGTCCTTTAAGTTTTTGCAATGTACTTTACAGCTGTCATCTTATTAAATTTTCCTAACAATCTCATGAGGTAGACATGATAGGTATCATTATTCCCAATTTACAGATAAGGAAACTGAACCTGACACTGTTCTTTGGGCCCTTGGTCCATGCTTTTTATCACTGGATCATTCTGGTTCATGAATTGCAAAGATCTTCCATATATTACCTCCCTTTTGAACTCAGAGTAGCATAAAAATGTTAAATTCATTATTCACCTCTTTTTCTCTCTCTCAAGCCAAAGGTGAGCCATAGCTACAACTAATAAATCAATGTACCTGGCAATTTACTGGCTTTAGGAAGAATAGAGTATAGTCCTTCTTGCCATAAGAGAATAAAGAAGATTCTGGCCTATAAACAAGAATATTGATTCTTGGTTTTTTGACTTCCTAATTCCCCTTTAATATCTTATTCAGATTCCCAGTTACAAAATTTTGGAGTTAGAAAACTCAAGAGAGCATCCCATCTAACCAGTGTCAGAGTAGGATTCCTTTCAGTGATAGCAGCAAGGTGCCATACTGGATACCACAATGAACATGGATTCAGGAAGATCCCAGGTTCAAATTCTGCTTCAGGAATTTACCAGCCAAGTAAACTGGATGAGTTTCTTAGCCTCCTTTTCCTCATTGGTAAAATGAGAGTGTTAGACTTGATGAGCTCTAAGGTTCCCTCCCATTCTGAATATATGTTTCTGTGATCCCCATCCTAGATAGGAGCATCCTATCTGTGACATTTAAAATGTTTGAGAGAAACATAGCTTCTGGGTAATTAATTATTTTATTAATAATGCTAGTGTGTTACCAATAAAATGGATTAGTGATAACTCTCTAATGCCAAAGATGACTCACGGTGGAGGACTCCCAGTTTATATGACCTTAGAAAAGTAACTGTTCCTGAGGGTGGCATTCAATTCTAATTGACTAATAATTAATGAGAGAGAATAAAGATTACAATGAGAGATGGATCCATTCTAATGAAGGGTTGGGGATAAAACTTTGATTACTTTACTTCTGAATTGTCCACCCTTGGGAAATCTAATCAAATAATTTAATTTCACTGTATAGAGCAGAATGGGATTCCCCACTTGGCGGGGCGGGGGGGGGGGGCTCTTAAAAAGATTGAGGAGAAAGCTAATTCAATCTCATTATCAGCAATGAGGATTTTAGGAAAAAAGGGGGAACTTTGGACATCCTCAAATCACTGGTTATTATTAATCATTTGTTTCATATCTTATTCTTGGAGACTTCTTATAAGGGAGAATCAACTACTGTGCCCTCTTTAGAATAACTGTATTAATTTGAGTCAAAATTTGTGTCTCCATGACTTCTTATTGCTGCCAGTTCTTTCCTCTAGAGTTAAGCACAACACAGAGAAATAAGTTTCCATAGGAAAGCCCTCTAAATATTTGAAGATGGCTATAATATCTCCATTAAGTCTCCGCTTTCCTACAGCAAATTAAACATCTACAGTTTCTTCAAATATACTTATGTTGAATAAGCTCTGGGAGTCTTATACCTGTCATTTTCTTCTGAATGTTTTCCATCTTGGCAAAGTACTCCCTAAATGTGGAGCCCAAGACAAAACATGATACTTGGAATGGCAGTGTAATGGTACAGTGGAAAAGATTTCTGGCATCAGAAGTCCTAGATTCAAATTCTTCCTCTGATACTACCTGTGTGACCTTGGGTAAATGACATCATCTTCTTGGACCTCAGTTTCCTTATCTGCAAAACTATTGGTCTGCACTAAAATAGCTAATAAACTGGAATGTGATGCTTTAAATCTCTTGTAAGCCTCTTTCCTTCAGTTCAGTGATCTCTTATAGTTCTGGAAATGCCTAATATCTCTAGTTTTGGAGATGCTCAGGGCCTGCCCTTGTCCTCCGACTAGGTCCCTTCCTCCCAAATTAGTGTCATCTCAGAAAGGCATATTAATCAAAATGGGGGAATCAAGAGTCTATTTTGCTCTGCTTAGGCCACTTGGTTCAGTTTTGGGCACCACATGTGAAACAAGGACATACATTTTAGGGAGCAGGGGTATCTAAAAAGGGCAAGCATATAAAGCCCTTGGGGTCATGCCATATAAGGATACCACTTGAAAGAACTGGAGGTAATTGGCTTGGAGAAGTAGAGACTATAAGGCTGAGGTGGATAATAGCTGGTATCTATTGTCACAAAGGAAGATTTGACTTTCTCTATTTGGCCTTAGTCAATCAACATCCATTAAACATCTACTAGGTGTCAGGAACAGTATTAGGTGCAGGAAGAAACAGGAGTAATGAGTGGAAGTTTCAAAGAGAGATTTAGGCTTAATGTCAGTAAGAAGTTACTAATAATTAAAACTACCCAAGAATGGAATGGGCTGCTTAAGGAAGTAATGGCTTCACCTTACTTAAATTCAAGCAAAGGCAGATCACCACTTGGAGATGGCCATGCATGGATTGAATTAGGAACCTTCTGAGGTCTCTTGCTCCTCTGAGATTTCATGCTTTGGGGACTGGATATGGGTTAGAGAACACACTCTCGGGAGCAGCTATAGTATCAGAAAAAACAGGTGTATTAGCAGAACATGACAGCTTTTTATCACGCTAGTTGGGTGGCTGCCGTCACTCTGTAACTCAAGTTCCATTCAGGCTAAAAGATTTTTGAATCAAAGACTGTCAAGACTCATCTGGGATTACTAAAATATACTTTCAGGTTTAAATCCTCTTCATTATTTAGCTTAGTTTCTCCTTCACCATAGGACAGAACTGCAACCAAGCCATGTCTATCAGGTCAGCATTTAAGTCCCAATGGGCCCTTGAGCAAATGTATTGGATTCTTTCAGTTGGCCAGAACATGACATCAGATAGGTCAAGGCAATAGAGTGTGAATGACAGAGAGAACTTTGGGATCATATCTAGGATTCATAGAGCATTGTATGTTTGATGCTGAAAGAATTTTAAAGATTTTCTGGTCTATAGTCCTTCATTTCACAGATGAAGAAACTGAGGCTGAGAGGGTAAAGGAATCAGTCATCATTATATCTGTGGTCCTCTCCATTTGCCTGAAATTAGTCAGGATTTGCTTACAAGCATATAGACATGGTTCAGTTCAGCTCAGCTCAGACATGATGTAGTGAACCAAAGAAAGGATTTGCAGTTCAAACACCTGCCTTCTGATTCAGTCTCTGTTGCTAATTTGTCAATATTACCTTGAGCAGCTCATTATTTATTTGAATCTCAGTTTCCTTATCTGTAAGTCAATGAATGACAAGTATTTATTAAACCTTTACGAAGCACCAAGGAGTAGGGATAGCTAGGTGATGAAGAAAATAGAATTTTGGTGCTGGAGACATGGGGACCTGAGTTTGGATCTAGTCTCAGACTTTGTGAGAACTTACACAATCCCTTTTTGCCTAAGAAGCCCTCCTGGATCACTGTCTTGTCACAGCAGAGGGACTTGTGTAAACTATGAGCTATTTTATGCAGGGTTACCCAAAATGGACAGGTCATAGTGAAGAGCTCAAAAAAAAAAAAGCAAAAAAAAATCCCAAACAAAAAAACAAAAGAGGTAATTTGCTGGAGAAAGAAATGAAAACCACTCCAGTATGTTTGCCAAGAAACCCCCATGGAAAAAAAATCCACAGAGTCAAACATGACTGAGCAACAACAAGAAGCCCTAAGAACTGTACTAAGGATTGCAGTGCAGATGCAAAAAAACAAAGTTATTCCCAACCCTCAAGGGGTTTATATTCTATTGGTAATATATAAAATTAAAAAAAAATTTTGGAGTACAGGACCTTCAAAGTTCCTTTCATATATATATATATATATATATATATGTGGAACTTTGGAGGTCATATGCAAACACACACATACAATTGTATGTGTATATACACACACATATATATGTATCTATGTATGTTATATTTCTATGTGTGTCAATATAATTGACTATGCATATGTATATGATATCTATATGTATATTATATTATATGCATATATATATACAATTCTATAATTATCATACTAGTAAATAGCATTCAAACTGACTGTCATGAATGAAGGCTATCAATCATCTCTTACAAGAAGGAAAAATATACTTTTGTGGTAGAGAATGAAATTCTTGTTTTAATTATGACCCATTTGCTGTCATAACAGATCATCTTAAGCAATCAAATTGACTTTTCAGATCTTTGGAATGGGAGAAATGATATCTGGCCTAGGGGTAAGCTAATCAGTTGCTATAACCAGTTGTGTGAGAAATATAATAAGCATCCCATCATGAAGGTCAATGAGCTCACATTTCAGAGAGGAAAGAGCTTTTGTGCCTCTTGGAAAGAATATTTTCCATTTTGTAATCATGAATGCAAGGGGTTCAGTGAAGGATGCAACTTACTAAAGAGTGGTGACTTGCCTTAACTAACTCCAGAGAGCAGAAACATAAAGGTAAAGTGGGCAAAATTTGCTCTAACTAAAGATTAGAATCAAATAAAATTGTAGAGGACAGATCGGGGCAAGTGATCTTCAGTGCAGCTATCTCTCAGCTGCATGCTTCATTTCCTTATCTCACTCTGTTCTGCACCATACATCTTTTCCCCTGGGCCTGGGCAAGCTTCCAGGTGCCTGCAGAATGATACATATTCTACTTATTAGGGGTGACCTTTCAGCAGATCCAAATAAGTCTCTGAGCTCCAGGCCTCATAACTTGGTAGAGAGGAGGAGGGATCCAGTGATTACCTCGGGTGATATGGTAGGTGACCATTCTTTTTGTCATTATGGGATGGGGATGGAAAATGATGAATACCATGTTTGCTCTAACCATGGTGAATTATTCCCCTTCATATGCTTTATGATCTAACCAAACTGGAACAACTAGGTTAGGCAATGTGGAAAAGCACTGGTTCTGGATTAAGATAACCTAGTTCAAATCCCATCGCTGATAGTACTTCTTTGTCTCTGAATAAATCACTAATCCCTTGTAAACTTAGTTATTTCATTTATAATGTGAGAGGGTTGCCCTCAATAGTTTCTGAGGTCCCTCCCATCTCTTGAAAAATGATCCCCTGATCATCTTGCATTCTATTGCTTCCATGTATTTGTGAATTTGTCTATCTGGTTATTAATAAAAATGAATTTTAGTCTAGAAAGGGGTTTTACCTGTCCCAGTAGGGTTGGGGCTGCCTATTATGATCCAATTATTTTAAAAGTCTATTATATCTCTTTGCTTTTAGGACTCTGTTCAGGTGATAGCCCCAGCATGGAACCTATTCTAATTCCCCTTGATCAGAAGTGTTCTATCTTATCTCAAGTTTTCCAATAATTCCCTGTCCCTGTAACATTTTAGCATATGCTGAAGTATATCTATTGTTATACTTATATATATCTACATATCTATATCTATATCTATGTAAAGGTAAAAACTCCTTGAGATCAGAGATGGTGTTGATTATCATCTTTGTAATTCCAATGTCTCATACATCACAGATAATAGATTAATGATTTTCATATTAAATGGAATTTTCTTTGATCATGGTAATGACAATATAATAGTAATGACAATGATAATGACATGATAATGGTGGTAGTGACAGTTAATGTAATAAGCAGTAGTAGGAGAACTGGGTCAAAGAATATGAACAGTTCAATGATTTTTTCCCCCATGACTCTAGATTATTTTCCAGAACAGTTGGTTCAGTTCTCATCTTTAATTTGACTTACTTGTTTAACTTCTCGCATGGCTTGGATCATGTGGCAATGATTAACTTCATTCTTTCTTGTTATATATAAGACCACTGAACTTTTTGGTTTACCTTGATGCTGTGTTTTTAGCATTTTTCTCAGTCTTACTATCTGCCTTGTCTCTGTGATCTGATGATCCCTGGCATTGTCATCTGACCTACTGATAGACCCTAAATACTCCAAGCCTTATCATCTGCCCCTCTGCTAACCCATGGGACTTTCAAGCCTTTTGACTGGTCCTGCAGTGATCTTAAATATTTTCTATGCTTATTAGAAAATGATCTCCTTAAGAGAAAATTCTTTTTTAGCACATTGCTTGGCACATAGCAAGTACATAATAAATACTTTTTAATTCATTCTAAAAACAATACATTAGTTTGCCTTTTTTTATCCCAACTTCTAATACTGGCCATCAATGATTTTTTTTTAAAAAAATGTTTTATAGCTCTGAGATAAAACACCCATCAGAGCTGTTTTAATTAGCATTGTGGTCTATAACTGGAATATTATTGTGTAATAAAAATGATGAATATGAAGAGCTTAGGGAATCATGAGACTTTTATGAGTTGATACAGAGTACAGAGAATCAAACACATCTACTGTAATATAAATGAAAATGACCCTCAAATAGTTAACTTTAGAGCCAGATTCAAGGATTCAAGGCCAATCTTAGTCCTAGAGGAGAAAAAAAGGAGAAAACACAAATTTCCTCACTTTGGGAGAGAAGGGTGTGTGTGTGTGTGTGTGTGTGTGTGTGTGTGTGTGTGTGTGTGTGACAGAGAGAGAGAGAGAGAGAGAGAGAGAGAGAGAGAGAGAGAGAGAGA
>JAJPUD010002075.1:230110-253291 GCA_023553655.1 Myrmecobius fasciatus
CTCTCTCTCTCTCTCTCTCTCTCTCTCTCTCTCTCTCTCTCTCTCTGTCTGTCTCGATGCAGCTTTACCCATAGTTCCATGATCCAGTCTCCTTCCCCTTTAATTTTTTTTAATAGCAAAGAGATTATTATTAAGTCACTAGACAGCATGACTAAATTTTAAAATAATATTGGCATTACGGGAACATCATCTTAATTTCTTTCACTGTTAATTTATCAGCCAGACAACTACCCAATCCATCATTCTATGCTATCCAGAAGATTACTGAAGCAAAAACTCTGTGATGTTTTGTATTATGAAGTTGGTTTTATATTGAAGGAAATCAGTCTCCAAGGTGGAACTGATCTCCTTGGTTTTTTAGTTCATCCTATACCTGAAAAAATACTTCTTTACTTCATGTTAAGCCTCTATTTGAAAACCACCAATGAGACTTACTCCCTCCAAATGCAGTTTATTCTATCTCTGGATAGCTTTAATTGTTAGGATTTTTTCCCCTGACACCAAAACTAAACTTTTTTTTTGCAATGTCTATCCATCTACTTTGTCTCTTGTTCCTTGGAGCCAAGCAAAACAAGTAGTTGCAGAATCTTGGAGTTGGGAAGAGCCTCAGAAGTTATCAAGTATGGCCTAAATGGGAATCCCTATTAAGACTCCATTCAGTGCCTCATGACCCTCTCCTGGTTTACTGAGCAGCTCTCCCAGCCATTGTCCCTTAGTTGATCATGGGAAATCTAAGAACATAATCCCTTGGAAAAAATGCTCCTCTTTGTCAAATAACAGCTTCTTTAGATAGTTATAAAATTGTAATCCTTAATCTGTAAAGGACTCAGAGGCTATTTAATTCAACTCCTTCATTTTATAGAAGAGGAAACAAAAGTTCATGGAGGTGAAGTGACTTATCTGAAGTTTTATAGGTAGTAAGCATCAAAAGTGGGATTTGAATCCAGGTCTTATGACTGCTGGTGCTGCTTCTGAAACAGTGCCATGAAGTAGAGTGGGGCTAATTCTTACTTACTCAGCAGACTATGTAAACTACATAGATTTGTGTGAGCACAAATAATAAATGCATGGGGGCAGCTAGGTGGTGCAGTGGATAGAGCACCAGCCCTGAAGTCAGGAGGACCTGAGTTCAAATCTGATCTCAGACACTTAACTCGTCCTATCTGTGTGACCCTGGGCAAGTCACTTAACCCCAACTGCCTCAGCAAAAAAGTAAAAAAAAAATAATAAATGCATGGTCCTTCCTTGGGTGACAATCTGAAAAAAAAAAAGAGTCTCGGATGATGGGTGTATGACTCATTGTCTTGATTTGCTTTCATTCAGATTTGCAATTTGCTTCTCTCTGTGTCTCATCTCAAGTTACTTTGGATCCAGATTCCATTTCTCCCTATCAGACTTGTTCATAATGTAAGCATGGAATATGAGCTGTAAAATGGACATATGTATATTTCTTTCCTCTGAAATTGATTCTATCTGGGAGGTCCAGTGACTGGGGGTTGGGATGTGCAGATGTGGGGAGGACCAAGGATGATCATATATTTTATTAGGAAAAGTCTCAGGGGCATGAAACTCTGTGTGATGATTTCACTGGCTATAAATTCAGGCTCCCATTGACCTGATAGATTAATAAAGGACATGGGATTACCCGGAGAAAAATAGTAGCCATGAAAAGTTGGCAAAAGAGTGAAGGTTTGGGATTTCTCATCAATGCAGATATCTATTCAATATCATTTATTTAATTTAGAAAAAAAAATCCATACTTTGTAGTAGGCCCTGGGAATTAAACAATAAAAAGAAAAACTATCCCTGATCTCAGGGAGTATATAATCTACGGTGGTCAGTGAACTAGAACCCCTAAATATAACTCCTTTTGTATTTCATATGAAGAAATATATGCAGAACATTTTGAGGGGGAGAGAGCATTAACTAAATTGAGGGAATGAGAAAAGCTTTGTGTAAGATGTGAGTTCTGCAGTATCATTTTTTTTTTAATTTTATTTTATTTGCATAACATATGTGTGGGTAATTCTTCAACAATAACACTTACATAGCTTTCCATTAGAAATTTTTCCCCCCAACTTCCCCACCCCTCCCCTAGATGGCAGGATATCCACTACATGTTAATTATGTTAAAATATTGGCAAATCGACTATATGTATACATATTTCCAAACTTATCTTTGTTGTGCAAGAAAACTCTTATCTACACAAATGATATATCAGATAAAGGAAACACAATGTAAGCAAACATCAATCAAGGAATATGAGAATGTTATGTTGTGGTCCACATTTCGCATCCCTCTCTCTGGGTGTATATGGCTTTCTTCAGTGAACAATTGGAGGTGGTTTGAAACATATCATTGTTGAAGAGAGCCATGTCCATCAGAATTGATCGTCATATAGTACTGTTGTTGCTGTGTATAATGATCTCCTGGTTTGCAGTATCATTTTTAATGAGTCTATTCTCAACTATAATACCTTCCCTGGGCTCCAGTGAAATAAAAAGGGACTGACCACAATTTTGAATATCTATAAAATTCACCACAGATGTGACTTGCCATTGTGAGTCAATAAGCATTTATGCTTCCCATAATAAGTGCTTCATAAATGTTTATTATCTACCTATCTACCAGTAATATCTAATAAGCAGTGAATATATGCCTGTATGTCTGGTGGAAGGGATAAGATAAGGCCCATTTGTCCTTTTCCCTCATGTTTTTTTCAACAAGTCTGGAGATAGCCATTGCTTGGCTTATTTCTATTGCTGTTTTGTCATGTCTGACTCTTTGTGGTCTCATGGACTTATCATAGGGTTTCTTGGTAATGGAATGATTTACCATTTCCTTCTTCAGTGTGTCCCTGTTTTATAGATGAAGAACTGAGATAAAATAAAGGTTAAGTGACTTGCCCAGTGTCACACATCTAATAAGTGTCTAAGAATGTATTTGAACTTAGATCTTTCTGTCTCCAGGTCTTGTGTTCCATCCATTATGGTGCCACCTAGCTGCCCTGCAGTTGCTGTTACTTTATAGTGTTTCCAGATCAAGTGTTTTGCTTCCTTATAACCCAGGAGAGACCCTAAAATTTCTGTACATCTTTATTGAATCAAAAACTAATTTACCATAGAAAATGACACTGTGACTGGACAGAATTCACAAGGCAATTAAAAGCTCACCAAGGACAAACATTACATTAATAATAATCGTGCCCAAGATGGCATGTGGATGGGTATATGAAGATGAGTATGTGAGGGGAAATGTCACCAAAATGTAAAATCCATAGGCAAATCTCCCTTATATTACTCACATTTTTATTAATAAAATTTACAGTTAAAATGTTATTAATAATTTAAAAGTAGAATGTATTTGGAATTAGAGCTCTTATTTTTTCTTCACAAAAAATATTCAGTACATATTTAAGATGGTGGTTTAAGATGGTGGTTCTCAAAATGTGGTGCAGAAATTCAAAATTAGTTATTTCTTTTTTTTTCTTTTTTCTTTTTCTTTTTTTCTTTCTTTCTTTTTTTTTTTTTTTCCTGAGGCAATTGGGATTAAGTAATTTGCCCAAGGTCACACAGCTAGGAAGGGAAGGCAGATTTGAATTCAGGTCCTCCTGCCTTCAGGGTTGGTGCTTTCTCCATTGCACTACCTAGCTGTCCCCAAATTAGTTATTTCTAATAATAGAAATAAAAATTGTGAATATTTCTAATATATCTAAATATCCCACATAAACAAAAGTCTTTGGACAGACCCTCAATAATTTTAATAGTATAAAGATGCTGAGAACAATAGTTTGAGAATCACTGGAGTAAAAGAAGGAACTCTGGGATTGTAGTTAGAATACCCTGGATTTCTGGATCCTGGTGCTCCTGGTAACACTCTTGGTGTGCTCCTAGGGACACTCTTGGTGTGCTCCTGGGCAAATCATTTAGACCTCTCAAAAGAATTTAACTTCTAAGTTCCAGAAGAGTTGTGATCTGCCCTTGCTGAGAATTCACAGACCATAAATTTCTAACTCCTGAAAATATTCAAAAGAAACACTTTGTCCTTCTGTCCAATATTTCTTTCCATTTCCTACAACTTTCACTATAACCATCATGCCCTCTCTGAACAGAGCTCTCTAGTTACCAATATCTGGCCCTATTTTAGGCATTTTTAAGGATTTAGTGTTAAAAGCTACAGGGAAACATATTGGGAAGTAAAAAAATGACCTCATGATTATTATCTTACAAAATGTTTTCATAAGGGAATTGCCTGAAGGAGACAATTAGCCTGGAGAAGAGTAGCCTGGGTAAAGTTGATAGATGCCTTCAAATATTTAAAAGGCTATTAAGTAGAAAAGGGATTAGCTTTATTCTGCTTGGCCCCAGAAGACAAAACTAGGAACAATGGAGAAAACCAGCAGAGAGGTAAATGCATAAATAGGCTTGATTTAAGGAAATGTGCTCTAGCACTTAGATCTATTTAAAAGCAAATGAGCACCCTGGGGAAAATATTGACTCCCTCTCTCAAAAAAATCTTTAAGAAGGGAATGGAAGACCAGTTGGGGTTGTCCAGTGTGTATTTTCTTCCGGATTGGGTATGAATTAGCCAGCCCTTGACATCCCTAAAAACTGTGATTCTGTGAAAATTTCATTTTCAGAGATCACTTCAATCATTCTCAGTTTCTCATGCATCATCACAGGAAACTGAGCAGGATGGCAGCTTCTTCCTCCTACTCTCCTTCCATTGCTCCTCCTTTCTGCCTAGTTTTTGTCTCAAAAACAACCGACTAAATGCCGTGTGATTTTTTTTTTTTTTTTTTTTTTTTGCTTTTTGCTGAGGCAATTGGGGTTAAGTGACTTGCCCAGGGTCACACAGCTAGGGAATGTTAAGTGTCTGAGACCAGATTTGAACTCAGGTCCTCCTGACTTCAGGACTGGTGCTCTAACCACTGTGCCACCTAGCTGCCCCAGTGCCATGTGATTTTGAGAATTATAGAAATTCTGATATTACCTTGCATTGACACAGACTGCAAGCTCTTCTTAATTTTTTTGGTAGACAAATCTTAGGAGGTTGCCTAAATCACAGTGAGGCTAAATGTCTTCTCATTGCTATAAAAATGCATTTCTAATTTGATAATAAATACCACATGCTTTAGAAACTTTAAAATACTATACAAGTGCCTGTTATTATTCTTTTTGTGACTATTATTATAGGTATAACTGAAATAACTGAGGTGAGTTCCTGGAGCCTTCAAGGAGTTACAGTTCTCAGAAACCAATGAACTATATATATTCTATCGTGTGGGATGGGTGCAAGACCTCCTTTTCCAAATGAACTAATCAGAGACATTTTCAGGTACAAAGAGAAAGTATTCATTTACTCCCTGCAGGAAGTGACCCAGACATACAGCTGGGAGCCATCCCAACTCCAGCCATGTGCTCCTGGAACCTGCCTGCTTCCATTGTCCAAGGTTTAAAAGCAAAAGACCCAAGCCCCTTTATTGGATAGACCAAAAGGAAGCAACCCTCCTAGACCAATGGTGACCAATGCTTTCTAGCTGTGGGTCATGTCACTTCCTATGGGCATGACTTGAGGGGCTGACTACCTGTAACCTAGGTCTAAGACTGGGAATTGAGATCATGTGACTTCCTGAAACCTGAGTCCCAAGACCTCACCTTCCTGCTCTAGGTATAGAGATCATGTGACCCAGGCCCAGTATCAATACTGAGAAAGCTTCATCTAATCAGTCCCATTCACGAGGATACAGAAAACACACACACACACACACACACACACACACACACACACACTTGAGGCTATGATAGATTATTCATTGTCTATGACTAGGGAAATTGCAATTATTAGGGTAATCATTAAGTCTATAATCTATCAGTCATAATAAGGTCAATCCCTTAGCTTGCTGTTTATGAGAAGGGATTTTTTTTTTATATTTGATGATACTCCTCATTTACAAAATGTGTCTAACCCAAGATTAGGCAGCTAGTAAATATCTGAGGCCTGACTCCAGGCCCAGGGCTCTAATTGTTGTGCCACAGTTCCCCTGTCTCAGTTTCCCTTAATTGTTCTGCCTCAATTTCCCTTAATTGTTCTGCCTCAATTTCCCTGAATTGTTCTGTCTCAGTCTCTCTGGTGGCAACCTTCCCTTCCTGGTCACTAGGACTGAGATAATTAGGGCTGCAGAACTATGGCCACTGACATTCTAAAGTCATAAAACTCCAGATGGCTTATCTCCAATGTCTGGGCATATCTTCCTGGTCTCAGACTCAGTGTCTCCTAGCTCCTTATCAGAATTTCTGATCCTTCCTCCATACCCCCAACCTGTCAGAACTGAATTCATGGTCCTTTCCTGGAACTTCTATCCCCCCAGTGCTCTACCTCCCCTTTCTTTGCCTTTGTTTCCCCAAGCGCTAGTGCCCTAAAAGAGTCCCTGGAGTCCCTCACTCCCTGCTGAATGCTTTGAGACAAGAGTCCCATTCAGTCTCATGGCAATGGATTCCAAACTGTCCAATGCTATCAATAAACTATTAAAAATCTCTAATCTCTATCCTGCCTCAGTTTCTTTGTCATTACATAATCCCTGTGCCACCTAGCTGCTTTAAATGATATAAGATTTCATTTACTTTGTAAACTTAAAGGACATAGCTTTTCTGTTTTTCTCTCTTTCTCCCTTTCTTCTTCTTCTCTCTCTCTCTCTCTTTTTCTCTCTCTCTAATAAATATGTATTTATACATATACATATACATATGTAAATCACTTTGCCATATACTGGGGACAAAATAAAATAAACTCCCTTCCTCAAATAGCAAAAGTAATTTTTCTTTTTGGAATTATCTTAGTCTGTAGTTAATGATATTTTTTATTCATATGCTAAGGTATTAAAGAATTTAATATTAAATTCAATAAACATTTATTAAGTGCCTGCTATGTGCCAGTAACAGTGCAATGTGTTGGAGATACAAATAAGAGAAAGAGACAATCCCTTCCCTTTAGGAGCTTACAATCTAATGGAGAAGAAAAAGCACAAAAGGAAGCTGAAAATCTGGGGGTAGAATGGGGGTGAAAGGAGGATTATCAAGAGGTACACAGAGTAGGGACAAATTGTTCCATAAAATTGAAGCCCAGTGAGCAGCCAATAAAAAATGGAGTTACCAAGAAGGTTGTATTCCTCTAGGAAGGAAGGATTTAAGAAAAGTTCAGTGCTCTATTCTCCAAGCTTCGAGTCAGAGGGAAGAAGCAACTAAGGAAAGTTGAGAAAGTTTCAAAACCTCAATTGTTTTTTGTCCTGGTGATATTTCAGATCATCAAATCTTATCCTAGGGCTTGAGGGAGGGCATGTTGTTTGCTGGAATTCAAGCCAAGCATAGCATCTGATGGAAAATGGTGCTTTCTATATGGTAATAGATTAGATAGGAAACAGTTTTGATACCTAGCATCTTTAGAGACTTTCGTTTTTTCTTTTTGTCTCTCCTACCATTGAGCACTTTCATGTACAGACCTAGCATTTTTTTTAAATATCACTTAAAAGTTTGCAGAACATTTTCAAAGTATCATCTGCTTTGAGTCTCACACCAGCATTGTATGTGCCATTTTCTTCCCATTTTATAGATGAGGAAACAGAGAAGAATATGATTTTCCCAGGGTCAAAGCAGTAAGTGTCTGAAGCATAAAGGATAATAAAACACTAGTGACAGACTTTTTTGTTTCCAATCTAGAGAAAAAAATGAGAAATTCAGCTTAACATGTCTGGTAGATGGCATCTCTCTTCATCATTCTTTGCCTTGGGGATTTCTCAGGAATGGAAACTTCACAGAGGATTAGTACCAAGCCAGTATCTGCAATGTCTTGCATATGGTTATCTGATCCTACATGCTCATTTAATCAAATTTCCTTAAAAGTGAAGGATGTGTCCAATCTTTAGCTATTGGCAAGCCAGTTGACTCTTGAATCCATAGTTGTTTGTATTGATTCTGCCATATTTCTTTATAGTTTATCATTAATATGATTCCTTATAGGGGATGGCATTTTACAGGGTACAATTAAAGACCTACATCAATTATCAGATGTATAAGAAAGTCGGGGAGGTAAGAAAGTGTTAATGATGGGTAAAGGTATATCTCCTGGAGAGATCTCGAAGAAGATGGGCATGTAGTAAGCCTGTTATCACTATGAGATCTGCAGATGTCAGTGCCATCTCCAAATTGGTATTGACCTAGTAGAATTACATGCTCTAAGTGGCAACCTGGTGCTCTTTTTTTTAAAGTTATCCCATACTTTTATCCTAAAATATTTATTTTATTTTAAATTTATGGAATAAAACCAGAATTTCCATAACATTGTATAATAAAAAGATAATTACACATGAAATACAAATGTATTATGTACAACTTGCTACTCCTTATCCTTCTTCCCACCCCAACCCCCACAATGGCTAGTATTAGACACAAATATGTGTGTGTGTGTGTGTATGTGTGTGTGTGTATGTGTGTGTGTGTATGTGTGTGTGTGTGTGTAAAATCTTTCTATATATACTTCTGTTTCTCAGTTCTTTCTCTGGATGCATCTTCTAGGGTGAGGGGATATAAAGAAAAAAGTTCTATGATAATTATGCATAAAAGATTTGCAGTTTCATATGAATTCATCTTTTGTTTTTCTATTTTACTCTGTTATGGCAATGCTTGTTTTATTTCTTAAGTTCCAAATTTTTAAAAAGTTTAAAAAAATGAAATGACACACGACTTGGTGTTAAAAGTCTTAGAATCAAATCCCCTTGTCCCATTTATTAGTGGGGTGACACTTAGAAAGTCATTTTGAGCCTTATTTTTCTTAGCTATAAAATACATGTGATTCATTTTTTTGTTCATTGAAACACTTATTAAGCATCTACTGTAATCATTCCCTCTGTTAAACATTTAGAGAGATGTAAATGAGTAATTCAATTTTATTAGGAGCCTACTATGTTTCAAGGCATCTCCCTTGCTACCAGAGCAATAATATGCTAATTCTCTACAGAGAATCTGGGAATAATGATATTGGAGAGAGAGAGGGTGCAATGGGTAGAATACTGTAATTTGAGACAGGAAAACAAGTTCAAATTCTTTCTCAAAGACTTACTTAGTTGCATAATGCAAAATAAGTTGCTTAGCCTATCTCAGTCTACTCATGTATAATATATAATTCATATATACATATATTCATGTATAATTTAAATCTCAGTTTTGTTGTAAGGATCAAATAAGATAATTAAACCATTGTCATCATCATCATTTTAAACACTATCTCACTGAGCTGTGGAGAGGATCACATGGTAACTAACCTATTGAAAGTGATTTGGACCCATATTGTTTCTTGTTCCCTTTCTTCTCTTCTATCCTTCTCTTTCTCCAAAGGCTAATTAGGGACATGGTCAGAACAGAGGCATATAAAGTCTCAGCTGATGGTAGGTAAAAATCAAGTTATTCCAACTTCTGTCTGCCTCCTATCCCACCCCCCCCCCTCCTAGAATGATGAAATGGGAGAAGCCTAGAGAGACAGAACACTTGAATTCAAATGCTAACTCTGCCACTTATTTACTATCTGAATGATATCAGGTGACTCATTTACCTTCCCTGGTCCTTAGTTTCCTCAATTGTAAAGGGGGGGGGGGGGAGGGAGGAGAAGAGATTAGGACTACTTGTTTTCTGAGATCTATTCCAGCTCTAAATGTTATAAAATTCTAAGTTTGGAAGCCATAAAATTTGGAAGTTCATTAATTTTCTTTGAGTCTTTTATTACCAATTCAAAAGGAAGGAATTAGATTTGAAGACCTCTAAAGTCTCCTCATTCTATTTTCCAATGACCTTTTATATTAAGAACTGGAAAACAGTTAGGAATATAGCCTATTTCTCATTTGATTATAAATTAATCTTTGATTATAAAATTATAATCTTTGATTATAAAATTAATCTTAAAGATCAGAGATCCAATAATATGTGGCACATACTACAATTCATATAACCATGGCTCCAGAGATGAAATAAATTAGAGAGGCTCTTTCTTCTTACAGATACAGAAACTGAGGCACAGAGATATCATATTATGTGCCAGCTCAGTAAATCTGGATGCAGTTCTTCTAACTTCACTTAGCTTTCTTTCCCTGACATAACACTGCCTCTCTATCTTAATTGAGAAAGGTTCTAATTGTGTCCCATTCTGCTGCATTTATTTAGGTAGAGTCTGCGTGCATCTTGGTCAGCTAAGAAATACTGCTTTTTACTCATCAAATCAGAAGCTCACAGTAACATGGCTGAAAGGGAGGCAGATAAAGACACACAAGATGACAAGCAAGATAGTAAGAAGAAAGAGAGTGTGATGAAAAAGAGGAACTAAGAGAGTGAAGAGAAAGAGTTAAAGTTGGTAACTGGGGATTCTGATGTCTTAGGTCTTCAGAAAACCCATTTCTCTGGGGAATATTCATCATCAGCATGGTGCGTCCTCTTCAATTACATTATTAATGTTGCATTACGTGAAATTTATAATCTAATGCATTTCAACCGACCCAATCCATCAGAAATGACATGTCAAAAATGGACTTGTCTGCCTGAGTAATTGGAAAAGAAGCAGCTGTCTGAAATTTGGATTTTAAACGAAGTTAGAGAATGTTAATAAACTTTATCACCAATATCCACATACTATTTTTCTGGTTCTCCTTTCCATCCCACAAAAGCCTGGTACCCACTGAAGCACATATAGCATCCATGGCTGAGCTACTGGGGTACCTCTGCTGGTGCTGGGTCCTGGCACAGCCTCACTGACTTAATCTGGCACCTAAATCCACTTTGTACAGCAAACCCTGTTCATTTCATCCTTTGAACAGTGTTGAAACGCCTACTCTCAGAATACATGGCTGCTTTTTCTTCCCAGTTACTCTGGAGAAAAAAGGAGAAAGTTCCTCCCTTATTCCCTCCCATGATCAAACACACCTAGAAACCAGAGTAAGAGCAAGTATTTGGGAAGCTTGTTGTCTTTTCTTCATTCTGTCTTCTTTTTTTTTTCTCTCTCCCTTCCTCTCCTTTTCCCTTACTCTCTCTCTCTCTGTGTCTGTCTCTCTTTCTCCATCTTTTTGTTTTTGTCTCTGTCTCTTTATCTGTATCTTTCTCTCCCTTGTTCTCTTTTCTTTCTCTCTCTTCTTCCTTCCCTCCCCCTTTTTTCCCCTTTCTCTCCCTCCCTCCCTTCTTCCCTCTCTGTCTGTCTGCTGTCTCTCTGTTTCTCTATCTCACTCTCTCTGTCTTTTTCTGTCCCTCTCTCCATCTCTGTCTCTGTCTCTTTCATTAGTTGAAAATATACTTTAAAAGTCCAGAGTAAATGAAATGTAAATGTATCACTGAATTATGGATTTGGATCTGGAAGGACCTTAGAAGCCATAGTATCCTTATTGTACAATGGAGGAAATAGGCTTGGGAGGTTCCATGACTTGTGGTCATACATCAGAGACTAGATTTAAGAGTAGAGTCAGTAACTTCATGACTGATCCACTCTTGATTATATCAGACTGTCTTCCATAAGGACGTCTTGAACGTGCCATATGGCATAAGCTGAAGCTACTATGTAAGGATGCTTAGTCTGAAGAAAAGATGACTGACGGAAGGCAGATTAGCTATTTTTCAAGTATTTGAAAGATTGCCACAGGAAAGAGAGATTAGACTTGTTCTGTTTTTTGTTTTTGTTTTTGTTTTTTTGCAGAGCAGCAAAAGCAATGGGTGGCAGATTTAAGCAGTAAGATATGGACTATACCAGTCTCCAAGGAATTAAAAATAAATGCTGCAGAAAGGGAAATAGAGAGACCCATGATGGGTGGGCGATAATATAGGACCAATGAAGAACCTCAAATAAAAGCAAACATTGGAGAAATATACGATAAGAAGAGAGGATGGGCTCTTGGTGTGAAAAACATGAGGGATGACTGCCAGAGTGCTCCAATGGAACATTAAAGGTAGAAAGTGGAGAAGACTTCTATCATATAGAATAAACTCTTTATGGTACCAAATGGAACCATGGCCAAAAGTCTCACAGGATGGGAAGATAAGCATGGGTTGTAGCCTTTATTATTGGGGAAAGCAACCCCCAATTAGTAAAGTTCGTTTTTTTTTCCTCCTGCTGTTATTTGAGCAGAAGGAAAAAAAACAAACTTTACTAATAACTAGAACTATCTGAAAATGAAATGGAACCTCCAGAGTTAGTGGGTTCTCCTTTACTGGGGGTCTTCATTTGAAGGCTGTTTGACCCGTTGATGGTGTGGAAGGGATCACATAGACATGGTTTAGACCAGATAGTCTGTGAGGTTCCTTAAAACCTTAAGATTTTGAGATCCATAAAAGATATGTTTGTTGCATGTTCATTGTTTGAATCTATGATCATAGGAGCACAGATTTAGATTGGAAAGGTGCCTTCACCTCATCTTATAGGTGAGAGAACAGAAGCTCAGAATAGTAGAAAGATTTGCCTAAAATCATCCTTAGTAAGTAGCAGCACTATAATAAGAAGCCAATTCTTCTGATCCCAAAGTCTGTGAGCCACTCACTTTGCCTCATTGCCTCTTAAAGGAGCAAGCTTTAAAATGTGAGAATAACAGGAAGATGGTACAAAGAATATGAATAAGGTTGGAAAAGTGTCATAGCATTTAGAGCTGGAAGAGACTTTTGGAGACATCAAGTCTATTTATCTCCTTCATTTTACAGATGAGGAATTTGAACCTTCTCCTTTCCTCCTCCCCAAGAGATGAAAGTTCCCTAGCCTTTGTTTAAAACCAGAGAAGGACACAGCTCACCACTTCCCATGGACAGTTGGTTAACAAAGTCATACACAACTGAACAATAACAATATCTAACATTGTCTTCAAGATGTCTTCCTTTCTTCCCTTGGCACTATTTTCCCCATAAGGTATCATGAAAATGTCCTTTCAGGGGAGATTCAGCTCCTTGATGAAGGTTGAGGTACATGTGCTTTGGGCTGCATCTATGGGATAAATAACAGTTGATCAAATTAAATTTTTAGATGGACTCTATTCCCAGAGGACCCACTCACACAAGAATACATAGAGAAATATAGAAATTATATACAGTGATGCAAAAGCTTCCCAGGATACACCAGAGGTAGATATTGATGCCTTAAAAAACTGGTTACCCTTTGAGCCTTCCCTCCATCTGGAGGTTTCCCTAATTTCTGGTACCTATTGGCCCTTCCCAGGCAAGAGAGTAGAAAGGTTCTAGAAGGTATTTTGACTTTCTTCATGCTCCCCCTCCTCCAGATCTCATTATGTAGATGATTGTCTACTTTGTGCCTAGGACCAACCCAGGTAGTCAGCATTCCCAGAATGCATTTGAGAGCAACAGGACTTTAGTCCTTTTTGGCTGATATTAAAACTGGAGTATGGTGAGGAATACTGGGGGAAGAAGTGCAAGATACAAATGGTACATGATATGATATAAAGGAGCTTCAGTCAATATCTCTGGAAGATGAATCTGGATCAATGAGATGATGAATCCATTGAAATATCAGTCTAAACATTTCATTAATAGGGGGGCACAGTGGATAGAGCACTGGTCCTGAAATCAGAAAAATTCATTTTCTTGAATTCAAGTCCTGCCTTAGGTGCTTACTAGTTATGTGACCCTGGACAAGTTACTTTTGCCTTAGTTTCCTCATCTATAAAATGAGCTAGAGAAGGAAATGGCACATCACCCAGTATCTTTGCCAAGAAAACCCCCAAAGGGATCATAAAAAGTCAGATATGAATAAATGGCTCAACAACTTCATCCATCAATGCAAAAAAAACCCATTGAATTACTGAAAGCCCTTCTTGGGTTGGGAGATTAGAAATGGAAAATCAATTTTTATTATCTCCACATATTTTCAAACAACTCAAACCCCCAGTATGAAATTTCCCATCCTACTCTACCATGCCTTGTGAGACTGCTAGATGGCAAAGTGAAAAACATTTTAGACCTGTAAGCAGGGAGACCCAAGTTCAAATCCAGGGTCAGCCACTCATTAACTTTGTTATAACTGGTCAGGTCATTTATCATCTGTGTTCCTCAGTTTCTTAAAATATTGAGGATAATAATGGCATCTGCCTCTCAGCGTTATGAAGATGAAATGAAATGTTAGCCAAACACTTTGCAAATGTTAAAGTACTGTATAAATGCCAGTTTTTATTTAATCATCTATCTAGCATTGTATCTATTTATATTGAGATGAATATTTCAAACTAAATATAGGTTCATTGAGGCCTATAAGAACCTGCTGTTAGAATTGTATGATCTCTGAATTTCTGGATCCTGTGATTTCTGATGCAGACATGCCAAAAGATTTGGGAATAATACAGATGTCATTTCTCAGATCCTTTGCTGTCTGCTGGGTCTGGATGGCTCTAGCAGTTCAGAATTCATGACTCTCTCGAGAAGCACATACGATACAAGAGACACAAACAGAGACAGGAAGGGAAAGCTGCCCCAGAACCCTGTTATTCTGCTACAGTGAGGTGATACATGGATCCTCTGCTTTCTTCCCCCAACAATATAATCAGCTGCGTAGCAAGATGACCACTTTTGGAAACATGGCCTCAGAGGCTGGGGCAAACCCTTCTTATTACCGAAGCAGAGAAAGTCTGTGCCCTCATCAGGGTTATTGGTAACGTCTTGTGCCTTCCAGCCCATTGGATCAATTACTTCTACCTTCTGATGGAGGTAAGACCTAACAATTGCATTCAAAGGAGACAGATTCCTACTTAATCTCATTCACAAAGAACCTTGTGTTGGAAACATAATTAAAGTCAAGAAATTAATAAGGAAGAGAGAATGATAGGGCTGAATGAAGCTTTGATTACTTTTGAACTAACCCTGGGTTGGGAGAATTGGTGATTTCTATTGGCTAAATGGGTCTTCTGGGTGCCAGATGGGAAGACATGGTGATGAATGACAGCTACAAGTCAAAGTCTCCACACCCTTACAAGGAAATGGTGTGTACTGTCAGAGTTCTTGGAGTGCAGTGGCAGGAGGAAATGAAGGCATAGCCCATAGTTCCCATGACCCTGCATTGTCAAGCTTCTCAGTACCCAAAGAGTGGAAATTCATGGTGACTGTAACTGATGGCCTTCAATAACCCAGAGTAGTAACGTGCTCTAGGACTAACATTTCCTGATAGGAAATCTTCTGCCCTTTCAATTGCAGAGAATTATTGTAAAGACAGTTTAAAGGTGGCCATGTTTAAGTTCTACACAGAATGTTGTGGTTAGACCACATCTGGAGTTCTGTGTTCACATCTGCAGTTCACAACTTAAAGACATTGATATAATATGGAGAGTTTTTAGAGGGGAACAACCTCAATGACGAAGGGACTTGAGTCCATTCCATCACATCATGGCATCACAGACAAAGGCCAATTTTATTTTATAAAGGAAAAAAACCCAGGATAGTTAAGTGATCTAACCAATGTTACACAAGTAGTTAACATGAAAGGTGGTCTTTGGCCCCAAGACCTCTACTTCTAGAGATAATATTGTACAGAAAGACCAGTTGAAGAAATTGAAAAGAGGCCATTTTTAAACTCTTACCACTATTGAATGATCACTAGGTAATCTCTTGAAGTTTTATTTATCACCCTCACTAGGAGCTGGGATCTGTTGATCCCTTCATCTATTCTTCTTCCTTCCTTAATGGGTTTATTTCCTGGCTAAAAGTCTTTCTCTATACTCCATTGACTGGAGAACTTCAGGTACTTATAGTCCCTCAAGTGTCCCAACTTCTGACTTCCTCAGTCAGAGAGATGTGATTTCATTCATAGAGAATTCTGAGATGAGGAAACTACCAATTCAACTTGACAAATTATCTGTAATTTATAGTCTTAAATGCCTGCAGGTAATGAGAAATTAAGTGACTTGTCTAGGGTCACACAGAGTCAGAGGTAGGACTGGAACTCAGGTTTTGCCTTGGAGACCAGCCCTCTAGCCCCGATGTTACGATACTCATGTCTGCACATATATTAGATAGAAGAATTAAAAAAAAAACACCAACAAAACCCAATTCCTCGTGCTTATGGGTCTTCTACAGAAAGGAAACAAGCTAGAGGATTTAGGAAGGAACCAATTTGTGAAATGATTTAAATGCCAAATGTAGGGATTTTTTTTTAAATTCCAGGTCAGTAGGAAACCACTGGGGCTTTTTGAGGAGAATGATCCCATCTGCATTTTAGAAATTAGATAAACTTCACATGGGAGTTGGCCTCTGCTTCTCAGATTCCTGAATTTTTTATCTATGCAGCCCTTGCACAATGTTTGGTGACCTTGCACATAGTAGGTGCTTATTATTTTGCTGAATTGAAGCATACAGCCTTTGAGCCAAACACAATGGATCAGGTCTTTTCTAAGCTCCCGATACCTGCCAGGTACCATTTGCTCACCTCAGTTTAAGCTTGCTTGTAGAGCCAGCTGCTACTGGGCATGCTGCAAGCTTTATCACAGGGGCGGTAAAAGACAGAGTGGAGTGTTTATTGGGTTTGGCTCAGATACAGCTAACAGTGTTATTTTTATGCCTTGGCAGTGGCAGGCAAAGAATGGCTCATCTTCCATTAGCTCCTCCTTGCTGTCCAAGCATCTTTGGTTCTGTGATGCTTCAGGGGGTAGTAGGGGATAATCTACTATAGCTTGTTACTGTCCTTCACCATAGGAAGGGGAAGTTCAGAGCATTTACTCAGATAATGAGGTTCCTGGAACTTTAGTTTTCCCTTTTCCAAACTGTTTCCTTTCATACAATATTATTTGGTCACTGTCCTTTGGGTGGACAAAGAAGGAAATGGTATCAGGGATGCAAGGGTTGTTGAGGAAATGACAGGCAACTCAAATTATTTGCCCCTAATCAGGGAAGGGTGAGAAATAACCCTCAGAGAAAGGCATGATTCAAACAATCAGGGACTTCAGGCATCATCTGAACAAGACTCCCAGTTTTAATATCTCCAGGAAAGGGTCATCTGATCTCTATTTGAAGAGCTCCAATGAGGGGGGATCCACTGCCTCCTGGGGAAGCTTATTCCATTTTTAGATATCTCTAATTATTAGGAAGTGATTTTTTTTTTTTTGCATCAATCAGAAAACTGCTTCTCTGCAGGTTCTGCTCATTACTCTTGGTTCTGCCTCCTAGGGTCAAAGAGAATAAAACTAATCCCTCTTTTATATGACAGCCCTCCCAAACACTTTCCCTTCTCCACCCCCCAAGTCTTCACCAAGCATCTGCATTTCCTTCAACCAATTTTCACACAGCATGGGGATATCCGTTCACCATGAGGCATCCAGTGTTGAATACAATACTCTACATGTAGTCTGAGCAGAGAAAGACATATCAGGACATCATCTCCTTATCCTGGACACTGTTTGCCTTACTTATTTTATCTAGCTTCTTTATTCCCTATTCAATTCAATAAACATTTATTAAGTGCTTACTATGTGCTAAGAATGTTCTAAGTGCTAGTGATACGCTTAAGAAAATAAACAACAAGGTACAGTGGTTAGAGCACCGGCTCTGGAGTCAGGAGGACCTGAGTTCAAATCTAGCCTCAGACACTTAACACTTCCTGGCTGTGTGACCCTGGGCAAGTCACTTAGCCCCAAAGGCTGCAGGGGGGAAAAAGAATCAACAGTACTGGCCCTTAGGGAGATTACATGTGTATGGGAAAAGATAACAGAAAAGGAAGCTGAAAAGTGGGTGAGAGGATGCCAGGGGATACCCAGCATGATGGATCATGAAGTTGAAGCCAAACAGAATTGCTGATGGAAACTGATGAATTTTCTTGGAAAGTTCATATCTCAGCCTTCCATAAAAGACAGCTTTGGAAGGAACTTAGGGCTCTACCCTCTAGCTTTTCCAAACAGTGGGAAATGGTACCTGAGGGGATTCAGAAGGTATTGAGTATCAGAAAGAGAATCAATTGGCATGATGATGAAGTTGCATGTCATCAATTTATCCTTATTATATTAGAGGAAATAAACCAAGAGGGCTTTCCTTGTTCAATATCACAAAGCTAATCACTGTCACAGATAGAACCAAAATCCAAATCTCTTGGATCATAGACCACTACTATTTTCTTTCCACCACTGACCTGCATGAATTGTCATTATTTAAGGTGTGTGAATTTGTTTTTGAAAAATAGAATTTCTAGTACTGATCTGAATAACCTGGATGAAAAGGATGAGGGTAGAAGAAACAGAAGATACTCTAATGAGGGTAGCTAAGATACTTAAAAATGGAGGGAAAGGGAAACAACAGAAGCTTTTCCCCAAAGATCACGTGGGCAAGATGCCAGAACACTGTCATGGAGTTCTTTCCCCAAATATGGTTCTATCATCCTCACAGGTATGCAAATCATCTCTCTTCAAGATCATCACTGAGCAGCCAAAGTGACAGGTCCCTGCATTATCTTATTTGTTCATTTCAGTGATCAAAATTATAGGATTGGAAAATGGCCCATGCAAAGAAAGGACCAATTACGCAAAACAGTGTATAGTTAGACTATGAATTGATTGTGTTTTGATCCATTGCAGAAATATAACTGAGGGAGTCATGGTCTCTGTACCCTTGAACACTTCAATTCAATAAACTTTTTTTTCATCTAGCACACTAGGTATATTTGTAGCTAAGATGGGAGTGTATAAAGTTAACAGCTTTAAAAAACACATGAAATCATTCTTCTTCATAATGAGGGCAATGTATGTCCCTTATCCAGGGGACCCCAGCTGGTATTATACTTGGCCCCAAACAATAATAAGATGTCTCAAACTCATCAGCATTAAATTCTATAAGGGCCCACTTCATTTAGAGGTAGCTTTTCAGGTAACCAGGAAACTTGGCTTGGTGCAAAGTCTCCATCATATATGCCTTGTTTTGGACTTTAATACAAATATATATGCTCAAAATATAGGTATATTGGCGACAGCACCATGAGGCTGACCAAAGGCTCCACAAATGGAGCCTATTAGTCTCAGCAGACATCGTTTTGCTAATTCAAATAATGTGGAAAGGGGCAATCCAATATGAATGTGGGAACCATCTTTGCCACAGCTCTCCGTTATATATTTGTGGGCACAGATCTGAGCAGCCTCCAAGGTTACAGAGGACACTCGTTCATATTCCTCAGACACCATGTAGCCACAGAGAGGAAACTCATCAACTTTTGCCTCTCTCAGCCTGGGTCAAAGACTCATATTTTTGCATCAAGGAAGTTTGTAGAAATGGGATTTTGGCTAGGGCTTGTTCTTTTAATCTCTGTAGCTACAAGCAGGGCCGTAGCTCGTAGTTAAGGGGGACAGGGAAGGCATGAAGTACGCTTCAGCAACCATTTATGAAATGCTAGAAAAATAAAGAAAAACAAAAATTAACCTACATTTAAGGAACTTACATTCGACATAGGTATCCATATATATGTATATAATAATAAATGTGTATGTAATAATTATAATATAATATATATGTATATAATAATATAATATAATGCATGTGGTGATACATATACACACATATTATATATATTTTTCTATCAAGGAGATATAATGGGTTTTTTTTTTTTGTTTGTTTGCTGAGGCAATTAAGATTAAGTGACTTGTCCAGGGTCACACAGCTAGGAAGTGTTAAGTGTCTGAGACCAGATTTGAACTCAGGTCCTCCTGACTTCAGGGCTGGTGTTCTATCCACTGTGCCATCTAGCTGCCCCTCAAGGAGATATAATGTATACAATTAAATAAGCAGAAAATATCTTAGATATTAAATATACCATATAGAGTCCACTACATATTCACACGTACTCTCTCTCTCTCTCTCTCTCTCTCTCTCTCTCTCTCTCTCTCTATATATATATATATATATATACACACATATATATAGGCACATATTTATATGCATGTATTTATGTGTTACATACATATAAATGCATGTGTGCCCACACTGTTATATGTAATACATAGTATATGTGTCTATGTATATGTATTTTGTGTGTAACTTCACATGAATATACAATGTTATATAGAGTACATTTAATATTTAATGTTTTGCATTTATTTCTCTGTGTACATATTCCATTTCCCCAGTAAAATATATAAGAGCTTATAAGAAAGGGAAGATTTTCTTCTCACTTGAAGCTATCAGGTAGACAGTAGGGAACCAATGGTTTCAGTTTCCCAAGGAGCATTGGAAGGGCCCAAGACCAGTACCTGAGGCTAGTATCTGTGTACACACACACACACACACACACACACACACACACACACACACACACACCATATATACCTATTTTTTGTGGGAGTAGCAGCACAAAGAAAATTTAGTTTCACTTTAGGTATAAACTCTTATTTAGAGATTTTTTTTGATTTCTGTAGTAGCTAGAGGTGGGGATGAGGAGGGAGTAAATTCGAGACACTGGGAATTGCCTCTAAAATGGCTTGAAGGTGAGAAACTGAATGTTTTCTTCAAGGAACAGCAAATAGGTTTGCTTGGCTCAGAACAGAAAAGATGAGAGGAAGAGTAGAATCCTTGATAGAGACGAAAATAGTCCTTAGAGATCATCTAGTCCAACTCCTCATTTGAAAGAGGAGAAAACTAGGGGTCAGAGTGCAGAAAGATTTATCCATAAGTCTTACATTCCTGTGTACAGTCCTCCCACTAATAATTGCTGAAGAATATCTTCATTCCTCTTCAATCTGACTTCCCTTGTCTCTCACACTTTCTTCTCAGTGCTCCTGAAACTTTTTCACTGTGGAAGCTCACCTCACCCCTAGACTCCTTAAACTGGAAACACTCTTTGCCCCATTCACTCTCTGTCTCTGAGGTTCCTTGGCTAGTTCATCCCACAATCTCTATTTTAAAAAGTAAGTCCAGTTAACCATGTCTTCCTCTCCAGGCTGCCCACCTTCCTCTCCTCTGGACTTTCTCTGCAATCTCCCAACCTGGGGGGTCTTTATTTTTTTCTGATTCTCCCCATTTTTCATCTTCCTTTTATCTACTGTCTTCCTCCACTAGGATGTAAACTCCTTTAGGACAGGTCCTGTCTTTCTTTCTGTTTATATGTGTATTTCCAGAGCTTAGTACAGTGCCTGGCACAAAGTAAGTACTTAATTTAACTAGTTAAATAACCTTGATTTACTGTTCATAATGAGGACACTGAAGGGTGGTGAAATTATAATCACCATAGAAAGATCAATCTATTCTGTCTGCACTAAGACTAGAAACAAGTCTAATGCACTTCAGAAATATTTGCAGTGATTAAGGTTGGAAAATGAAGAATCTATGGCTTAATTCTGCACTTAGGAGATTTAATAAACAAGGACATCTACTTTCTTTGTATTCTGCTTAATTGAAGTTTAATTTTGCCTGTTTGGTTCTGGGTTTTATACTTGGGGACATAATCAAGCATGGGACTGAGTCTTGACTTTTTGGACATTTCAGTAATCTAATTGGGTGCTGAAACGTTGAAGATGCCTTTTGAAAGCAATTAGTCAATCAATCTACTTTGATTCAGGCCCTGTGCTAGGAATGGTTTTTCTTTGAAAAACCAAAAGGAGAAAATCATTGTCCTTGAGGAAGTCAGAGTCAAGGACAAATATGTCTCTATTAATATACTTAAAATAGATGCAAGATGATTTTGGGGAAAGGTGATAGCTGCTGAAAGTATTGAGAAAGACTTCATGAAAGGTGATTCTGAATCTGAGCTTTTATGGAAACCAAGAAATCTAAGCAACCTCAACTCTCTGATTACTTCACCTGAATCATTTATTTCTGCTTTGACACAGTAAGTTGTGGTCAGCTTCAGAAGCAGTCAACTGGATAATTATTCTGGTCCTGTTATTTTTTTTTCTCATTCTAAAGTTCTAGTCACAGCTTTGTAACTCTCATCTATTCTTTTCCTCTGATTAGCTTGCAAAACAACTTTACAAAAGCAGTGCTCTTTTATACTCTCTCTATTCCTGATAAGGTACAGAATAGCCAAGTGGATTTCCTAAAGAAGATTCCCGCCCCTCCTCCATAGTGTTCCATGTAGAGGCAGGATGAGTATTAGAACCCAAGAGCTAACCCTCCCATTTTGGACTTTCTCATCAGAAAACAATTTTAAAAGTTTAAAAATGAAAAAAAAAAGACTTCCTAACCAAAATGAATGATTTGAAGTTTGGCAGAGAAGAAGGTAACATTGAGAAAAGAGCACAGATTGGGGACCAGGAAACCCAAGTTAGAATTTTTCCTCTTCCATTTAATTTCTGTGAAATCTAAGCCCTAACTAAATCATAGCACCATAGGCTTAGAGCTAAAATGGGAATTTAATGTTCATCAATTTCTTCTTTTTTAATAGATGAGGAGACTGAGGCATGAGGAAGCACGAGGTAGTGGTTTTAGGGTACTAGGCTTTGAGTCAAGATGACATAGACTCCCATCCCACCTTGGACACTTACTAACTTTGTGACCATGGGCAAATCACAATTAAGTAAGTGTCAGTAGTCCTTTGTGAAAATGATGCTTCTTGCCACCGTACATACTATCTCTCAAAATGTTGACTGAATCTTTCCAGCTTAGCAAACATTGCCAGAGTTCCTGATCATCTGGAATAACCTTAGAGAATCTTATTAATTAAAGCATATCCAGTTCAACTCACTGATTTTTACAGATGAGGATGCTGAGAGTAAGAGAAGCAGAGATTTTTTCTCAAAGTTATATTAGAGGGGCAGCTAGGTGGTGCAGTGGTTAGAGCATCAGCCCTGAAGTCAGGAAGACCTGAGTTCAAATCTGGTCTCAGACACTTAACATTCCCTAGCTGTGTGACTCTGGGCAAGTCACTTAACCCCAATTGCCTCAGCAAAAAGCAAAAAAAAAAAAAAAAGTTATATTAGAAATAACAATCTTTTTTTACAATCGTTGTTTTATATATACATATATATAACATTTATATATTTTAGTAATACTAGATATTAACAAACAGAATTTGAACACAGGCCTTTAGATTCCAGAGCTGTTGATGATCTTCATGGTCAACAACCTTGTGTGACTTCTGAGCTTTTAATGTTTGAGATCACTTCTATTTCCTTCCTTCCTTCCTTGCTTCCTTGCTTCCTTCCTTCCTTCCTTCCTTCCTTCCTTCCTTCCTTCCTTCCTTCCTTCCTTCCTTCCTTCCTTCCT
>JAJPUD010002075.1:253301-277317 GCA_023553655.1 Myrmecobius fasciatus
ATCTATCTATCTATCTATCTATCTATCTATCTATCTATCTATCTATCAATCTATTTGTTGACTAGCTTAGGGTCACACAGCCAGTAAGTGTTAAGTGTCTGACCACCGGATTTGAATTTGGGGCCCATGCTCTATCCACTGTGCCTTCTAATTGCCCCTGAGACCCCTCCTAATTACATCCCATTCCATGGCTGTCCTAGGAAGGAAATCCTGGAAGCCAGTGACCTCTGGGCATGGAGAGGGGAGTGAATTTGACAATTTAGGCCTTTGCTGCTTTGGGGACAGTTCTAAAGGTGCTTTTCTTCTATTTGATAGAAATGTTTCCTTTGATTCGGATACCAAAGTTAAGCGGAATTTTAATCACCCCCTTTAATGCCTAAACTTCAGAGAGAGAAATATAGAGCATTAGCAAAATCTGTCTGATGTTTCCAATGAACCAGAGGCACTATCTTTGCTGCCTGCCCTGGCCAAGGACAAAACATAATTGGTCGGCCTCGCAAATTGCCTTGCCTTATTGAAAACCGCTATTGGCACATTAAGTAAAGAATAAAATCCTTACTGTGTGGATTAGCAGCAGTTCCTCACTATGCAGACGCCAGGAGTGAAAAGTTGTTTTTGAAACTAATGTTCATAGAGAGAATTCACTTGATGATTTGATGATCATGAAGAGTATAAATCTGGGAGAGAACGGAAGATGATTGTTTCCTTTTTTTTAATCTCTTTTTTTTTCTTTTTCTCAAGATTGTTTGATTTCTCTTTGTCCTTAATGAATGATATTCTGTTCATCTTGCCCAGACTTTCCTTAGAGGTTATAAAGGAACTTTCAGCCTGCTTTAAGAAGAAACTGAGATCCCTAAACAGAGATATACTGGCCATACAGACGCTGCCAGAGAGCTGTAACAAGCAGGGTGCTTGTACTGGCACAATTAATTACAGAACAACTTCCTGGGTGCTTGCAGCTTAGTTACCGATTGGGAAAGTTCCTCATCTACTCCAGCATCCTTTGGGAAAGATATTTTAGTGGTCTCTACCTAAGAAAAAGGTGTGTTTTCTGACAACATAAAATACAGAATTAGGAACATTAAAAATCAACACAAAATGACTGCTTTTCAATAAGCTGCATCCCATGTCCCATCTTTCTGCCTCTTGGAACTGCTAGCACTTTGTAGAGCTGGATTCAAATATGACTCTACCAGAGACATTTCCAGATTCCCTTGGTTTTCAACATTCCCCTGCCCTCCAAATTCATTATTACTTTCTATTCCACCCTTCCAATTCCTTTGGATTTACTTTGTACAGAATTTTGATCTGTTTATTTGTGTCCCCAACAGAATGTTAGCTCCTACATACTTGGAAAAAAGGAAGGAAACAATCATTTCTTAAACACTTGCTATGTGCTAGACCTTGTGCTGTGATTCATAAATGTTATTTCATTCGATTCTTACAACAACCCTAGCAAGTAGGTGCTATTATACTCTCATTTTACAGTTGAGGAAACTGAGACAGATAAAAGTTAAGGGACACTTGACACAATTGGTATCAAGAGACTGAATTTGAACTTAGATTTTCCTTTATTCCAAGGACCAGTACTCAAGCCAGTATGTAACCTGTTTACATATAGATGGTAAGCTAATTGACAGAAGCTGTCTTTTGCCTCTTTTTGTATTCCCAGTACTTAACACAGTTTCTGGCAAATAATAGATGCTTGAGAAATATATCTATAACTATATGTATATATGTACATATATACACATATATATATATGCAGATAGATAATTTATATTTGCTTACCTTGATATGTTGTTTTCTCCAATAGAATAAAAGTTCCTTGAGGACATTTATATGTTTACATCTCTAATTTCTACACTATATCTAATACATGATATATTTTATTATTCACCCATGCTTATATTTATTTTTATTCATGTCATGGTGTCCCCTCCCCTCATAGAATCTAAGACCCATGAGGGCAATGACTATTTCATTTTGTCTCTATGTTTTTGGCACCTAGAACAGTGCCTGGCACATAGTTTGCTAAGTTGAGTTAAATTACGGTGAATTGTGATGGCCCTTATGTCAGAGTGATAAGGTCCTTAGGTAGGAGCCATTCTCCCCAATCCAAACTAAAGCAAACAGCTGCCTTTGAATCAGTTGAGGATAATAAAGTGGAAAATTCTACTTTTATAAGCCACCACCATCATTTCAAAGTTTTTAATTGTTTTAGTATATGCAGCCTATATAGGAATACACAATGCTAGGACCTCAGGCTAGGACAAAGGTATCACTGGAGGAAACAGAAATGAAAAGTCACGTAGGACCAGCATAATTGTACCTCCCATCAGGCAATAAAATGTTTGTTTTTATGGTAGGGAATCTAGATCTGTGATTTAAATGGTGTAGAAAATATTTTTGTTTTGTTTTTTATTTGTGTGTTTATTTTCATGGTAGAGAGGTGAGATCTGAAGTCAGATTTTCTTAACATCAGATCAATTGGTAAACAAGAATTTATTAAATATTTTTACAAATTTTGTGCCAGTTACTATTTGAGATTCAAAGAAAGACAATTCTTGCCTTCAGGGAGTTTATGTTCTACTGAGGACTCCATTCTCTTTGTCTGTACAAAAAGAAAATGCTTAATAAATGCTTGTTGGATCATTGAATTTAACTGCTGTAGTCTTTGTAATAGATAGTATGACTTCAGGGGCAGCATTATTTACCTCCTTTATTACAATGTGATTTTATTTTCTTCAGTAATACAAGGCTTTGAATATGTTCAGTATGGATGCTTTTTCTCCCAACACAGATGCTCAGACCTTCCCAATCTGTCTTGTGTTCAAACTTTGGGGAATCAGACTCTCTGAGCTTAGTTGTATTTTCCTCAGAGACAGACTGGATGGAAGCCAGGTTGTTATCTCTTGTGTTCTAGAAGCTTAGTAGGACCTGCTAAAGCTTATGTTCCTTGTTGGAGCTTTCAGGAAGCCAAGGTGTCCTCTAGTGATGAATATAAGAGAGCTAATCTAAACTCCAATTCTTCCAGTACTTGAATAGCCTAGTTCCATGGGAACAGCTTCATGCTAATGTAATTAATTATATAATTATTATTATATATTTCTAATATATAATATTATGATTATATATATGTATATTTATATAAATTATATATGTATTCCTTTCCTGAAGTCCTATTCAAAGGCTTCAATCTGTCCTGGACATGATGCTGAATTCACTGATGAGATCAGAGCCCATCCCTGATGTGAATCTTGGCATTCCCTTGGCAACAGACCCATCAAGTGACTAACTGGCTTCCGCTTTACCTCCACTCAGGAAAAACCATCTACTTCCCCAGGCAACCCATTTTACTTTTGGATTGGTCTAACTTTTCTCCCCTCCATAATCCAAGCCAGAATCTTCCAAGATGCATCTTTTACCCATCACTCCTAGTTATATGCTCTAGGGTCAACCAATATAAAGTTGATCAATCCTCCAAAAGAGAACCACTAAAGTGCTTGCAAGCAATTATCATGCCTTCTTCTACAGCTTCTCTTCTCCATGATAAATATCCCTAGTTTATTCAAATGATTCATATATGTATGATCTCAAGGTCTTTTACTATCCAGGTTGCCTTTCTCTGGATAATTCCTAATTTATTTATTTTCTTTCTCAAATGTAGCACATAGAACTAAAATAAATCAAGTAGATGTGGTCTGAAAAGCTAGATTATTACCTACCTTGATCTAGCCATTAAATTCCATCTAACATCACATGTACTATTTTGTTTGTCATATTCTACTATTGATTTACATTGAGCTCAAAGCTCATGTAGAAAACAAAAATCTTGTGTTCCTTTAAATCTGCTGATTCTTTCTTTCCTATATCCATGCCTCCAAAATATTACATTAGTGAAATCACTTTTTAAAAACATTTTGTATATGATTATTTATATTTATTTTATTTCATTTTATTGGATTTAGGCCATTGTCCTAAAGTTTTAGATTCTTTTTTTAATCTTAATATTTTGTCATTCCATGCATTATCTATTATTTCTAGCTTTGTATTGTCTGCAAATTTGATGTTATTGTTCATCTTTCATTCCTGAAGATCAATGACATCAGGAGGATGATGTTGCCTTGATGTGCAAGTGAATTGGATTTAAGTAACGCAGGGCTGTGCAAAGTCATCAGTCTCATTCTCCCCTCCACAATAATTGGACTACAATCCCAAACATAGATCAGGACAACTAGATGTGATGAAATGGGAGATTGGCCTTTTTAAGCTAAGGTCTTTCCTAGTTCTCAGTTTGTCCGAGACAACACCCATTCAGTGATAAAAGGCTAGGTAAAAATTGAGGTGAAAGATGAACTAAATTGGCTTCACAAAAGAATCAACCTGGAAGGGAAAGACTCTCAGAATTTCTGGCCAGAACAGAAACAATTGCTATTTATACTCATTCTAAGCCATCAAAAGCCAAAGAATGAATAAGTGAGGTTTAGTCTGGGACATCTTATTGGGCAATCAGTGTGAATCAGAATGATTTGAGTTTAAAGGCCCAGCCAAATATCTCCATTTGAATCATGATGATAAACCTGGTTTATCAGAGCTATATTTTAAGAAATCATAAATGAAAAGTATATGAGTCAAAAGAGGTAATTGTCCCTGAATTTAGTTATTTCCCTTTTTCTAACATGAAAAGGAAACCATACTTTCATAAGGTAGAGCAGAATAGTTAGTACAGAACTTTTCACAAGGCAGTATTTATAGTGATGAGTCAAATATTGGCAATGGAGTGTTGTCAAAAATGGCTGCCATGAAATACATGGTCATAATCAGTTAATTATACAATATATTAGATTATGTTTGACTGAACTCTGAAGAAATGGTTGTCTGTTACTGAGCAGAGTAATTTTGACTTATATCTGCAAGGATTATAGAAGGAAAAAATCGCTAGGGTGAGAAATAGTATCAGAGAAGAAACAATGATTTCTTCTCTAAAAACTGAACTCCTCAGCAAAGACTCCATGAGAATAAAAATATTAAAACAAAATGAATGAGATAGTGTCTAATGTTTCTTTCACTCCTAAATCTAGAATCTGTCCATGGGTTGTTCATGCTGTTGCTGCTAGAGAATGTAAGGTTAGAATTTAGAATTGCTTTCCTCACCTTCAGGACTACCTGTACCATACTGTACTGAGTCTGGAGCTTCAGGCTTTCAGAGCTAAAAACTGATAATGATACATCTAGAGCATATGAATTATGGGTACAGTGGGCAAAGCCAGCCCTAGAGTAAGGAAAGAAGCTTGTAAGCTCAAGTTTGGAGGTGGAATAGCAGCAGCTATAGTTTCAACCATGCCCTGACGCATGAGTTTGGGTTTACAATAAGTATTGCCAAGGAGGAGGCAGCCTGAAGGAGAGGAAGAGGGGAAGCTGATTAAAGGATTTGCGTTTCTTCTGTGAAACATCACCAACCACAAACCACCAAGACTAACCAAGGGGCCCTTTCTCTTCAGTCTTTATCACTCATGATCCTTAGACTTAATGTAATCCTTATGATTTCTTTTGCTATTCATAAGTGCCTTGACTTTCATTTTTTTCCATTCAGCAAGCATTTACTAAACATTTTCTATGTGCTAGGTATCATACTAGAGATATGGGATACAAAGATCCAAATATTATAGGCCCTCTCCTCAGAGAAATTACTATTGCAGCAATTTAAGCTGATTTGTTTGTTTGATTTTGAACTTAAGTAAATATCACACAAATTAGGAATTTTCATACAACCGGGTGGCTCAGTGTTGAACATGGAGTCAGAAAGACCTGAGTTCAAATTTGACCTTAGACATTTACATAGACAATTAGACATTGTGTTATCCTGGGCAAATCACCTAACCTATGTTTGCCTTAAACCATGAAAGAAGGAAATAACAAAGTGCTCCAGTATCTTTGACCATGACTCCCCATGGATAGTATTGATGTCCTGTGGTACATGGGGTCATAAAGACTCAAACATGATTTAACAACAATAAATATAGAAGAGAACTGTATAGAAACTAGACAAGAAGTTCTATTATATATATGCATATATATATTATAACTAACATGTAATGTTCAAAGCTATCCTACTCATTAGTGATTTTTAAACCTTCATTGTCTTCCCTTCTGTTTAAGTTGAATTTTTCAGCTTGGGTAGAAATAGGGTAGACAGAAAGGATTCCTGGTTGAGAAACTATATCAATCAAGTAACCCACACATTTATTCAAGTAATCAAAGCATTTATTCAGTGTCAGAGACTGTGCTAGGTGCCGGGGATGCAAAGGCATACATGAAATAGTGCCTGCCTTCAAGAATCATCCATTCTATGGACAGAGGTTACAGGATCATTTATAGGTATATAGGAAAAAATGGAGATAAATATACAATAAATACAAGGTAATGGGATGGGGACTTGTTCATGAGGCATTTACAGCAAGAGGGATTGAGAAAGGCAGAGCTGATAGGAGGTGACATTTGGACTGAGCTTGAAAGGAAATGATAGATTCCAGTTTTAATAAAGATATGGAGCCTAAAAAAAGTCCAGAGAAGAAGATGAGCATGGGAATTTGGGGAGGTGGTAAGATGGCTGCACTGGCTTTAGCAGAGGAATGAACTGAATGAAGAACTTGCTGTTTTCTAGACTGAGAACCATCTATCCCTCTTCCATAAGCCTTCTAGGATTGCTTGCTGTGAGAGGAAGAAAAAAAGAAAAAATGTCTCCTGGCCATATTTTGCTTATTGTTAAAGATTTCCCTGTTCCTAAACCAGGATTTCCCTGTTTGTGGATACTGTGAAGAAGAGTGTAATGAAATGAATTTCTGAAATCTCATGGGTATACACATATGCATATGGGTATACATATTTAAACATCTATGTTTGTATATATGCACATATATGCTTTTATACCACATACATATGTGTGTATATACGCATATTTATCTTCTGGGTGCATTATATATGCTTTTATACTGCATATATATATCTGTATATACATATATATTTTGGGGTCAAGGGGAAATAGAAACATGCAGTAATCTGAGAAAAGAGCTCTCATTAAGAGAGATCTTAAAAGGTGGCACAATTAGAAAGAGACAATAAAAAGCTGGGTTCCTTTGTTATGAGGCTAGAAATTTAGTTTTGGAAGTGACCACGTGTGCATCCTAAACCCTTTCATCTTACAGAAGAGGAATGGAAATCCAGAGGTGTCAGTGATTTGTCCAATTATAATTCTTCAAATAGTTAAGCCAAAATTCTCCCAAGGAGGTTATTGAACTCCAAATCCTTGGCTCTTTCCATTGCTCCATGAGTATTATTGCAAATACAGCTGTTGGCTGGCCTGATTGGATACTTTTTCTTTTGTCTACTAGCAGTTGGGTTCAGTGGATAGAGTGCCAGAGGTGGAGTCAAGAAGACTCATCTTTCTCAGTTTAAACATGGTCTCAGGCACTTACCTGTGTGATTCTGGGCAAGTTACTTAACTCTGCCTTTCTTCATCTGTAAAATAAGCTGGAGAAGGAAATGGAAACCACTCTAGTATTCTTGCCAAGAAAACCCCAAATGGGATCACGAAGAGTAAGACAGTAGTGAGGCAACAGAACAATTACAAAAGTTTACTGTCTTATTGACCCAGCAATATAACTATAAGTCCTACTCCTTTCAAAATGGTGCCGGGAAATCTTGATATTCCCCCTAGAATATCCAACCAGCTAGTAGTGGGTAGACTTTGTCATTTCAGTCCTCGACTGCCACCTTGTGGCAAACTTCAGCCATCACAAGGTTCGTACTGCAATCCATACTTATTTTCTTCAATAAACATTAATACTACTGTTAAAGTGTCTGTTGAATGGAGCCTATACAGGATTAAGTCTTTTGGGGATCTGGGGCTCAGGCACAGGGGGCCAAAGACCAATATTCAATCAAAGAAAAAAAATAACACATGCATTTTTTAAAAAATATTTTGAGGGATTATTTGCAATTTGACCATGGCTAGATGCCTACACAAGCATTTCTAATTTGTTTCTCTGGCAAAGATCTTGCTTATTCAGTAGCTGTTTTCTTTCTCATAGTTCCTCAGGAGGTTATCCCTCAAATTCCCACTGTTGTTCTCACTAGCAATGCCCCCTCTCCTCCTTTTCTGTCTATAGAAACCCTACTCAATTGCTCAAGGCTCAAATTAAATCCCACTTGGCCTAAGAAAGCTTCCTTGACTACTCCAGCCAATGATTCCCTCTTCTCTGAACTCCTATAGCATCTAAAAGGCACCTTCCAGTATCTGAGTTTTGTTTCTTCACCTATTAAATGGGCATAATTAGGATAACACTACAGAAGCAGTGGAGCCAAATGCATAGAGAGCTAATCTCAGAGTTAAATACGGATTCAAAACTTATGTCTAATATAGACTAGCTGTATTACCTAGGACAATCATAACAGTTGCACAGTTATGAATACAATGTCTCCTATTATTATATATTCTTACCTCTAACATAAACTAGCTTGTATTACCTAGGATGATCATAATAAGTTGCACAGTGATGAATACAATGTGTCCTATTATTATATATCCTTTCTTGAAATGGAAATTTATTGTTATGTATTTTGAATCTTCCCTCATGTTCTGCTGGGCATATAACACTTTTTTTTCTTTCTCTGTCTTCCTTTTTCTATTTTGTTTTCTTTAACTTATTTTGCATCTAAGTTTTAAATAAATATCTTAAAATAATAAAAAATAAAATAAAAAATACATCCATAAATCACTTAAAATTTTTTTTAAATAAAATAATACAGATGATACATCTGTAAATACAGTCATAAAAATGATAGCTACTATTCATATAGTATTTGCAAAACAATTTATCTATTTGATACTCACAATAATCTCATAAGATTGTGTCCATTTAATAGATGAGGAAACTAAGAAAGAGATTATTGGAAGCCTTGGCCAGATCATAGAGTACATGTTTAAGGCAAGATTTCAATCCAGGTTTCCCAAGTTTCAGGCTCTATTCACTGTACCACTTAATGTTATTTCATTTTTCTGTGTCTCAGCATTCATATCTGTAAAATTAAAGTAGTGCGCACAGTGAAAGGTCCTCTTTCACCTCTAAATCTATGATCATATGATCATGCTCAACCTAATTAAGCTTCTAATGTCCCAGGCAACTGTCTAAAGCCAAAAACTGCATGAAAGTTACTGATCTGTATTTACACTGATGAAGTTGTAGGTCTGAACCAAATGCCTTCCTCCCCCACCAAAATGAAACAAATTTGTAGTATATGCTTCAGAGTTATGATAACATAAACCATTTTGCAAACTTGAAATTACTATATACATAATGGTCATGATTTGGAACAGTGGTTAAAATGTTTTATATAAATATATATACATATATACATACACACACACATCTATCTATATCTATATCTATATCTATATCTATATCTATATCTATCTATCTATCTATCTATCTATCTATCTATCTATCTATCTATCTATATAGAGAGAGGCCCTTGATGATTGTCTTATATAGCCGCTGCTGGGCCCTATTGGGTTGCGTGTACATTGCTGGACTTTTTTTTTTGAGATGATGAAGAGTGGGAACGGTCTTTCTAATCTCTCCCAACTCAACAAGAACACGGTTTTACTTTCTTTTGCCTCTCCATGGTTCTCATCTGCACAGTATGGAGACCATAATCCTCCTAAGGACTCTAAGTTTTAATATTTTGTTCTCATTTAATATCTTTTGTAGCTGAGTGTACATTTAAAATAGACTTCTTGGAAAACTACACACCTCTGCACTTTTGGTATCTGATGTTATAGCTAGAGTAGGTTTGCAAGGATTTATGAAAAAAAAAGATCCCCTTGGATTTGAAGGTCCATTGAAAGGCCTAAAGTTATTGTAATAATCATGGACCCAGTGTACACCATAGCATGACTGTTTAAAATGAGTTATGCTTTGGGAAACTCCAAACAATTCTTTTTATTTATAAAGTGAACACTAGCTGGGAATTGACTTCATCTTTACAAAATACATTACAAAATAATGACATAAAGGATACAGACGATTTTCAAATGATAAATTTAAAACCATTTCTAGTCATATGAAAAAAGGCCTAAATCTATTGATCAGAGAAATGCAAATTAAGGCAACTCTGAGGTACCACTACACACATCTCAGAGTGGCTAAGATTATAGGAAAAGATAATGATAAATATTGGAGATGTGGGAAAACTGAGAGACAAATACATTGCTGGTGGAATTGTGAACTAATCTAAACATGCTGGAGAGCAATTTGGAACTATGCCTAAAGAGCAATTAAATGGTGCATACCCTTTAAATGGTAGCAGCTTTTCTGCTAGGTCTGTATCACAAAGTGATCATAAAAAAGGAAAAAGTACCTGCATGTGCAAAAGTGTTTGTAGCAGTTCTTTTTGTAATGTCGAGGAACTGGAAAATGATTGGGTTCCCATCATTTGGGGAATGGTTGAATAAGTTATGGTATATGAATGTTATGGAATATTATTGTTCTATAAGAAATGGTCAGCAGGATGATTTCGGAAAGACCTGGGGAGACTTACATTAACTGAAGCTAATTGAAGTGATTAGAACCAAGAGAACATTGTACACAGAAACATGTTTCTGGGTCCCAGTGCTTGAATCAGACTTGTTACCTGGGTGATCTTGGACCTCTTAATCTTTCTAGTCCTCAGCTCTCCTCATTGGTAAAATGAGGAGTTGGGACTAGGTGAATACATAAATCATTTGCTTTTTAATTTTAATTACATTTTTATTAATGACTTTTTGTTTTTATTTTACTATAATTTCCCTCAGTATCTCCTTTCTTTGTGCTTCCCAAAGTGCCATCCTATACAACAAATTGTAAAACACTACATTCTCAATAGATATTACTATTGTGTCATTTTTCAGTTATGTGTGAGTCTTCGTGACCCCATTTGAGGCTTTCTTGGCAAAGATACTTGAATGGTTTGCCATTTTCTTCTCTAATTCATTTTACATATGAGGAACTGAGGTAAACAGAGTGAAATGACTTGCCCAGAGTCCCACTGCCAAGGAGTGTTTAAAACCAGATTTAAACTGACAAATATTAGTCTTCCTGATTTCTAGCCTGTTGCTCCATCCTCTGTACCACTTATTTGCCCTTGAGCTATCTAGCTGCCTAGCTATGATGTTATCATGTCAAATACCTAAAACCTATAATTGCAAGGGAAAAAAAGCTTGAAATATAGAAACATAGTGGTAGAAACCACAATCATGTGAGAGCAGGCTGAAGCACCCATCATTCCTATTGCCCTCTCTGTCTCTGAAGCTGTCCCTAAAATGCTTTTAGTGAATCTATAGAACTTATAGCTCAATATGTTTATGCAATTATGGAAATAATCACATAAAACATTTCTGAGACACTTGCTATGCTATTAGACAGGCCAAACATTGTCCTAAGAGCCAGAAATACAAATAAAAAAAATCAGACAGTCCCTGTTCTCAAGGTGTTCCCATTTAAATGTGGAATAAAACACAGATGGAAGATTTCAGCTGCAAATCAGATGGAAAACTCCCTCAAATCAGATGGAAAAGTCCCATGGCCTTTAGGGTGTAGTAATGAGGTAGATGGCAAGAGCTCTTCTTTAAAATCATTTCCTCCAATAAAACCACATCAGTTTCTCATGTTGAAAGGATCAAGGATAATAATTTGTAAGGTTCCTTCTGAATTTGATAGGGCCAAGGACAATAATCTATAAGGTTCCTTCTGAATCTCTCCACAGATACTTTCTGGTAGAGCATGATAATTATGACCTCAGTTTCCTAATCTAATTCCTAATCTCCTAAGAGTCCATTTCAGGTTTTAATATGTAATTCTATGATTTTTTAAGACTCAGATTTCTTAACTGTAAAATGGAGGTAATGATAATTAAACATCTACTTTATAAGGCTGTTGTGAAGTTCAAGTGAAATATTATATGCGAAGTGCCTTGCAAACCTTAGAGGGTTGTGAGCTTTAACAATCGTTGTTTAGTTATCGATTGTGTCCAACTCATTGTGACTTCCTGTGCTATTTTCTTGGCAAAGGTTCTGGAGTGGTTTGCCATTTCCTTCGCCAGTAAACACAACAATAACAATAATAAACAAATAGGTTAAGTGACTTGTCCAGGGTCACAATGCTAGTGAGTGATTAATAATCATTACTCTTCACCAATGGTCATACTTCAAGAATCTGCCACTTCCTCAATGTGGATCTTTTTTCTGTTGATTCACGTTGTGACCCCTCTATGCCTCTGTATCTCATGGGATTTAGAACAAGAAGAAAACCTTAGGGATGATTAAGAACAGCTTACAAAAGAAATTGAGTCAAAGGGGTTCAAGAATTGATAAAGGTCTCTGAGATAGTGTCATACCTTAGATTTGAATCCAGCCTTTAGGCCCCTGTGGGGAATACTGTCTCTCCCTCTACTTTAAGCTTCTTTTTGTGTGTTGTGTTCCTCCATTATATTTGGAACTCAAGGGCAAAGACTGCTTTGCTTTTTCATATGTGTATCTGAAGCACTTAGCACAGGAACTGGCATGTAGTCAGTGCTTCATAAATGTTTATTGACTGACTCATTTTTGGCTACAAATCTAAGGAACATGTCACATTTCAGCATTTCATTTCCAAAATCCTTCAAAGAAAAACATTCATTCTGGAAACTTTCAGCTTTGTCACTAAAATAAATTTGTTTAATCTACCAGGGAGGAGACTAGCGAGAACAATGTTTGGCCATCCTTTTGTTTTCCTCAAAAAAAAAATAACCACCCACCAGAGGATGTTGCCCAACTGGATCTCCTGAAGATCCAGAATCTGGTTATGAAGATTTGCTAATCTCTGAAGCAAAAATGGCCAATCAATCCTTCAACCCCACTTCACCCATACCCCTTCACTTTAAGGAGTTGGTCTGCTGCCATCTAGTGATAAAAGGCGGGAAAAAAAGATGCACATTGTACATTTACATCAGGAGTGGGATCCCAGGATTTTATTAGTTCCTGTACCTTTTCTATTTGTAATCATAAATTACAAAGGGAATTAATAACAAACACAAAGTATGATTCTTCTACTGTGACATAAGAATAATGCTTTGATTTTAAGCATCTGTTTGTAAGTCATTAAGTTGTTGTAAATCATCTCAATTTTAGAAGTTCTAATCACTATTGATCCCTGACTACCAATGATTCCTTTCTGGCCTCCATTCTCTTCTTTAAGTCCAAAAGGAAACTATTTCTCTGTGTAATCAAGCTGTTCTTCTTTCCCTCCTTCTCTCCTCCCCCCTGCCTGTCTCTCTGTGCCTCTGTGTGTCTCTATCTCTGTCTCTCTCTGTCTCTTTCTTTGTCTCTGTCTCTCTGTGCCTGTCTCTGTCTGTCTCTCTCTATGCCTCTGTCTCTCTTTGTCTGTCTCTCTGTCTCTCTCTCTGTGTTTCTTCAATGAAGAACTCAGTGAAGCATCATAGGAATCACAAATTGAAAGCTAGAAGGGACTTTTCACATCATATGGTCCAACCTTCTCATTTTATAGATGAGAGAACCGAAGTACAGAAATTTCTGGTCAAATGCTTTGTTCAGTGTCACACAGGTAAGATGGCAGACCTGAAATTTAAATCTCAAAACCCAGACTTCTTTCTAATCTCACAAGAAATTGGATTAGTTAAACTGGAAACAAGAGTGAATTAAATTGTTCCCAACCTAAAAAGTTGATGACTAAGGGCTTCTGCCTTTCTCTGAGAATCCTCAGAAGTGGGTGCCCAAGATGTCTACTGCAAGAGTAGATTTAGTCCCTTCCCATATATAATGCATAGAAATCCCTTTTTTTATCCACTTGAGCTGGACAAATTATCTTGATAAAGTCATAGTGACCTGCTGGAATGCTTGATCCCCTGTCTATGATGCTTCCACCCTCATTTTGTTGCATGTTGGAGAGCTTGAGAAAAGAGTGTTCTTTCCTTATTCCAGTGCATAGCCTATATTCCCTAGAGGAATGAAGGGTTAAATTGACCAGAAAAGTGGGCAACAAACACAAGCCATTGGCAAGATTCCTTTTGTTTCCATGAATGGCAAGTCATTGATAGTCTGAGAGGCAGATTGTCACAGAAGGTACAGTGTTGCACTTGAAACCAAGTAAATGTTGAGTTAAAATCCTACCTCTGATTTGCTAACTGTAACTTTTAGCATGTCACTTAATATCTCTGTGGCTTAGTTTATCCCCAAAATGAAGGACTCAGCTATGTGTCCTCTACTCTAAATTTACCATCTTCTTATCCTCCAACATGTATTTAAATTCATGCCGCTCATATTTATTGCAGATTGTATTTGGTTCCCAACACTACTGAGCCAGGCACAAATCAGATCAAAATGTACTTGGGAAATATTTAGCAAAATAAATGAAAATACAATAATACATAGATGATATTTTGCACTTTGAAACTGTCACTTTGCAGCCTAAATTAGAGGCCTTAATGTGTGGTCTGATGGCCCCCATTTCTATTTGACTTGGATACCACTGTCACACAACAGTGCTACTCAATTGAAAGTCAGGAAGTAGGAGATGTCCGTTGCCATTTCTAAAAGTAACTTTAAAAGGAAACTTCAGAGAAGATCAGCATGTATAAAATAGACTAGATAAATTCTGATGATGCTGGGTTACTGGATTGCATTCATGGGAGATTTTTAGGTCCTGCAGTTTCCTTTGGTCACTTCAAAAGTGCCCAAAGTATAAGTCACCTCACCTTTTGTGTTAAATTGATTGGTCTCTGTGATAATCCAATGAGTATGAGAATGTCACAAAATGTCCTCTCTGGACAGCCTTCCCTGGTGATGAGGGATTGATTGAGCTTAGTGAGAGAGGATGGAACATGAGGTTCTTTGGCTGACTTTGTGGAACATGCCATTAATGCTCACATCCCTTCTTAATTTTATTCTGTGTACTCAGGAGCAGCACATAGACTACAAGGGAATACAGAAACACCACAGATCTCTTGACTTTGTTCCCCAAAGATAGAATAGCCAGAAACCCTATGGAAGATGGATGTAAAATCTTGTTCATCTGAATCTGAAAACTTCTCAGAGCCAACCATTTTCATTCTCACATACTACACTATGAACTTCAGAAAAAATAGACAAACTGTTAATAATAAAGCAGAGCTGAGGGTACTGCCAAGCTAATTTAATTTTTTTGACTTGAAACTCTATCATGGGGCCCAATTGTATTTTTCTTTAATATCGCCAACGAGAGGTATTAATTTTTCTTAAAAGTGTTCTGATATTGTTTTTATGTTATAAAATGAGACCTTTTTAAGAAAAGTCTTCAGTATGTAGACATGGGGAATGTGCCTTTGAAAACACTTCTTCTGAGTTTTTCCCTATAGCTCCTAAACAGATACCTACAACTTTGAGTTCTATAGATAATAGTAGCTGAGATCCTCCTACATGAATGGTAAAATTGTCCAGTGTCAGCTTTTGAAGTGAGAGAACATTTGCCAAAGTATCTTCAGTAGATTCAATAACTTCAGCTTCATACCTGCCTTTTCATTGTTTCTGTTCCCTATCATTGGATGTCTCATTTAAAATAAGAAGGAAAACAGTCCTAATTTTAGGCACCCAATATATTAATGCAAACATATGATGAAGGAACACAATAGTGGCCTGAATCAAGCCTGGCTACCAACAGATGCTGTTGTTCTATACTATACCCATTCAGTGACTTAGATAAATATTTTTATCAAAACTAAAAATGTTGAGCTCCCTTGGGGGAATTGTATTTATTAGATCCACTGTACATTGAATCCATTGTGATTTCTCAGCTCTCTCCCACTCAAATGATTTACTTTCACTTCTTCACTGATTTCATCATTTGTAACTCCAGTCCCTAATTTACTCATGTCATGTCCAAGCTTGAAATGAAACCTTATAGTTCTCAGCCCCTTTAAACTTGACCCAAGATTCAAGGCTCAGTTTAGATCACCTTCACCTGGAAGACTTTGCAGAGTTGAACTTTGCCTTCTTTGATCTCCTATTGCAAACAGAGACTTACTGAGAGCATGCTGAGCTCTGTTGTTCCCTATGGTTTTGTTTGCTCAAGGTTGAGTCAATCAATCAACAAGCATTCATTAACCATATATAAGAGGCCAAGTGCTGAACTAAACCCTGCATGAGCTTGTGTTTATCCATTCCCAGAAAGGACACTCCTTCTGGTAACACAGATGGGCACCTGGCTACAATATTTAGCCTTAGCAAGTTTGCTGGGAACTTTGAGAGATTAAATGACTTGCCCAGAGTCACAGAGTTAATATTAGAGGTAGGGTTTGAATGCAAGACTTCTGGATTTCCCAGATAGCTCTTTATCCAATATGCAGTGGTTAGAGAAGTCAGTCAAGTGGCACAGGAATAGAACTCTATGTCCATAGTCAGGAAGAGATAAGTTTAAATACAATTCATACATATTAGTTGTGTGACCTTGGGGAAGGCACTCAAGTCTCAGCTTCCTCAACTGTAAAATGGAGATGAGTAACTACTTCCCAGAGTTGTAATAATCAATTGACATAATACTTGTAAAGTGCTTAGACTATTGTAGGCACTTGACAAATAACCTGATTCCTTCCTTCTATCCTCCCTTCCCCACATTCCCTTTGGATATTGGGAATTCAGAAAACCCATACCAAAAGACCCAGTATAACAATTCCTCAAGGACTTAAACTCCATTGGAGGAAAAATATACAAAGAAATAAACATAAATAACTACCAAATTTGTATTAAATAAATACAAGCTAATTTTAGGGGGAGCAGGATTAGTAGTTGCGATGGGATTAAAAAAGTCCTTTTCTATTGCTGGTACACTATGTGTGTATGTATGTATGTGTGTGTATGTGTGTATCTGTCCCATTTGTGTTATAGGGGAGGCAATATTTTCTTGTCACTTTTATTTCTTATACTAGTTGATTTTATGTTTTGATTTTGAATGACCATTTTCTCTGGTTCACCTTTGGTGAGGGGCTTGTGAGAGGGAAGGTTTGAAATTTTGTGGAGCCACAGAGTACCAGGAACCTGTGTCAGCTTTTATTTTGGAGGGGGGACATATATAAGGAGGTGACACAGATTTTATGTAATAATAAATGCCAAATAACTGATTGATTTGCTGAGGCGATTCTTAGATTGTTTGTGGATCAGCTAGCTCTGAGAGACAAAATATAATAACTAGAAGGAAGATGAAAACACATTACAAGCTTTATTCTGTTGCTTTCATGTGGATTTCCCTAGTGGTCCCTTGAGATAATTGGCACTTTGGATTAACCCGAGAGAACATGCATTATAATGTGAATGTGCACGGAGTTTGGATATGATGTCTTCCAAAGAAACCTTATTTTCACAGAAGCTTTTCCCAGAACATAATGAGGTTTAGGGCTCAGCCTTATTTATTGTGTGTGGAACTGAATTTCCTTTCTGCTAGACTCCCACACAGCATGACAGGCAGTCAACCAGCAGAGAAAGGTGAATATCACAGCTAGCAAATCCGGGGCTCTTGGGAAACAGAAAATATTTCCATTCCTAAACCCTTAAAAAACAATGTTTTGAAACATTTTTTTCCCTTTTGGGGGGAGGAGAGGAGATGATATGTATGTATACCCTTTATATAAATATATGTGTATACACTCTCTATCTTGAAACCTCTTATTTCACATATATCTGCACACACCAATATATATACATGTATGTAGGAATACACAAATACATGCATGTGTGCATACACATATTATACCCATACAACCTATATATACACATGTATTTAGGCACACACAAATACATACATGTGTGCACACATATATTATAGCTGCACATACCAATATATACATGTGTATACATACACAAAACACCCCTATATCTATCTATCTATCTATCAATCTATCTATCTATCTGTCTGTCTTTCTATCTATCATCTTGCATGCTGTATCTTTAAACATGCATGTAATGGGATAATTATAAATATCTGTAAATACATGTAGGTGTTTCAGTGATTCAAATATAAGTGATTTCATCAGGGGTGGTATTCCCTCCACTAATGTAGCCCTCAACTTCTTCATGTCTTAGTGTATGCTCTATGAGACCTACCTTAGTCAGGGCTGGGGCAGGAGGGCAGGGGAGTGGGGAGGGCAGGGTGGAACTTTAGCTGGTTTTCAATCTTCTGTGGCTAATCTTTTTAGAACTTAGCTAAGTCTTCAGATGACACATATAGTCCATTATTAAGCCAGTGTTAGAAACCTTTTCAGTCTAGTAGGATGTAATAAAGTTTGGGAAACTAATGTATATTTTACACACACACATGTATACATATATATGCATACATATACATACACACATATAGTATACATAGTATACAAAATATACATATACATACACATATACACACACATATATGCATATATATGTAAAATATACATTAGTATAGTATACATAGTATACAAAATATACACATACATATACATACATATATATAATATGTAAAATATACATATATACATATATATACATATATATATATATATATATAAAGTTTGGGAAACTAATGTGTGTATATATATATAGTATTGCCAAACCATAGCCAAAGCAACATCTCTTGAATGTGCTCCCTTCTCTCCTCTAACATTGTCAATACTCTAGTGCATTCCCTCATCACTTTGCATTTGAATTATTGTAATAAGCTGCTGGTTAATCTGCCTTCCTCAACTCTTTTCTTATTGCAATCCATCCTCCATTCACACAACTAAAGTGATTCTCCTAAAGTACAGATTGTATCATGCCAGCCCCTCTCCCCGTATTCAATAAATTTCAGGGGCTCCCTATTGCCTCCAGGAACAAATACAAAATGTTCTGCTAGGCATTCAAAATCTATCCTCCTCCCACCTTTCCAGTTTCTTATACTTTACTATCCAAGATGTTCTCTTTGATCCAGTGATAACTGGATCTTGGCTGTCCAGGAATAAGACACCTCATCTCTTGGCTCAGGGCATTTTCTCTCATTATCCCCTATGTCTAGAATGCTCTTTCTCCTGAACTCTAACTATTGACCTCCATCATTTTAAGTACCACATAAAATTTCACCTTCTATGGAAAGTCCTCTTGAAACCCCCAATTCTAATATCTTCCTTTTGTTAATTATTTCCTATTTACCTTATATATCACTTTATTACTCTGTCACTCTATTACCTTATTGAGCTATCACCCTATCTACATATTTACATTATTATATATCCCTCATTATTATATATTATAGTATATATATCATATTATATATATCCATCATTATATTGTAAGATCCTTGAGGGCAGGGGCTGTCTTTTGTATCTTTTTGTATACCCAGAACTCAGCATAGTCCCTAGAAAATAGAAAGCAATAAAATATTTATGGATTAATAGAATGTGAACTCCTTGGGGGAAAGAACTGATGTTCTTTTTTGCTTATATCTGTTCTCTGAACTTTGCCTAGTGCCTGACATGTAGAAACCTCTTCATAAAAGCTTGTTGTCTGATGTTCCAATACCATCTCTTAACAGAACTGGACCCATACCTTGCTGGCCACAAATAAGGACTTCAGGCTGCTTGTTAATGATACTCTCAGCTCTGACTCACACAACAATGTAGTGCTTAACACTTTAGAGTAATCAAAAAATAACTGCATCTCTAAATCTAGTGGAGATAGACTAAGAAATAGAAAACCAAGTAATAGAGAGGAATTGAACAATGCTAGAACATTGCATATCCTCATTCAATGGAAACTCTGGAAATTAGACATAATAATGAAGCAGATGACAAAATAGCTCCCAAGTCTCAGATGATTTTGAAAAGGATGTGGTCAGAGGAAATTGCATGGGAAGTGGATGAATTATGTGCTATCTCTGTCCTGACTGCTAATGGAATTTACTAGGGGTTTGCTATTAAGACTAGAGAGCATATATGAATTTATATTCTTCAATTTTAGTCAATGACAAAAGACAATGGTTTTATGTACTTGAGCAATTGTCTAGAGAACTTTAGATATACATATACTTATCATTGTGTAAATATTAGATTATCATTTTATTTTTTTGTACTTTTCACCTTATTGAATGCAGTTCAAATAAAAATGGTCCTGGGATAAGTCTGTGTCCTCTTCATTGAAAGATAGATAGACAAATAGATAGATAGACAGATAGATAGAAGGATGGATAGACATAGATTGAAGCATGGATAAAAAGACAGGCAGACAGATTAATTGATAGATTTATAGAAAGATGAATAGATAGATAAATAGATAGATAGAAGGATGAATAGACAGATTGAAGCATGGATAGAAAGACAGGCAGATTAATTGATAGATTTATAGAAAGATGAATAGAAGAGATAAATAGATAGATAGATAGAAGGATTTTAGCTAGATGGATAGATAGCCCTTTGGACCTCTCAACATCACTGTGATAAGACATTATTGTCCCCATTTACAGATGATGAAACAGGCTCAAAATTTGAAGAGATCTTTTTTAGTCATCACACATTTCTCTGATACTGAGATAACCTTTTTACCTCTCTGCTGCTCAGTATCACACCAGAGAGAATCAGAAATGGAATATGAATCTGTGCATTTTGTGATTCTAAAACTATCCACCCTGTCACCCTTTCTTTCCCATAAATAGCATATTATAAAACACAAACCTAGCCAGAATGAAGTTTTATCACTAAATGATAGATTTTCCATTCTATCTTTCGGGAATCTCTCAGTAAATATTTCTTGTAACATGAGATCATGTTAACATTTATTTTTCTTGATTCTATGAGTATTTCAGAGAAATAAGGCATATGGTGTGTGTGTGTGTGTGTGTATGTGTGTGTGTTTGTGTGTGTGTGTTCTCTGGATCATGGATCAAGTTTCTTTGGATAAATACAGGGACTGCTCCTTCCTGCTGATTTAGTTAATGATTGCTAGACAGGTATTGAACATCTTTCCTGAATAGGCAAGAGTGCTCTGACATACGTTGCTACCTTTTCCACCCTACTTCAACCAATAGAGGTGAACTGGTGAACAAGTGACATCAGAAGCCAATGGAATAGTATATATGATATGGAAAATAAATTAGGTGTTAAAAAGTCTGCTCATGGCACTATTTGGGAAAGAAGTTGAAGTTGGTCACTTTGATTTATATTTTCCAGGTTTGGAAATACACAGGATAACTCTTGAACTGTTAAACTGATGACACTGTGTATGTCTCTTTAGTGTGTATTTATAGATTCATACCTATAATCTCTTCCATTGAGATAGGGGTGAAGCTGGTTGATGGCTTGATCTTGGGAAGTCTGAGATGCAGTGGGGCTAATGCCAAATGGGTATCCCCAGTAAATTTGTCACAAATATGGTAATTCCCCAGAAGCTGAGGGCCACCAGACTGTGAAATTGGCAAAAGTAGGGGGCAGGAAGGGGAACTTTTACTACTCTAGGTCAGAAAAAGAACAGGTTAAGTTTTTTTGTAACAATGAGTATTGGGATTGGACCCACCAGTGGGTGTTAGAAATGGGATATGAACCTAGGACCTCCACCTCTAGAATCACTGGTTTTTTTTTTTTTTTTTTTTTTTTTTTTTTTTTTTTTTTTGCTGCCTTCAAGCGTCTGTCTCCATACACATGCCTTAAGATTAGTTATATGGAGGTGGGAAGAGCAGGAGTATGGTAGACAGAATACCAGTCCTGGAGTTAGGAGGACCTAAGTTTAAATCCAGTCTCTGACACTTAATACTTACTAGCTGTGTGACTTTGGGCAAGCCACTTAACACCAGTTGCCTCAAAAATTATTTGTATGTGAATGATAGCAAAATATTTATTGCCTAAATCAATAACTTTTTTCAAAGACTGGTTGAGATTTTAAAATAAATTTAGTGTTGGAAGAGATTTTAAAGTCAGCTAGCCTAGTTGCCTCATTTTACAAATGATCAAACTGAGGCCTATAGAAGTAAAATGATTTATTCAAGGACATGCTAAAAGTAAATTTCATAGTCAAGATTTGAACCCAGATTCTCTGACTCTGGATCTGGGTCTGAAACTCTTTCTCTCACTTCCCACTTCTTGTTGTTGAGTCATATCAGTTGAATTCAATCCTTTACATGAAAATTCTGAAGTGGTTTGCCATTTCCTCTTTCAGTGGATCTATTTTGTTAGACAAAGAGAGGTAAGTGATATGTCCAGAGCCATATAGCTAGAACTTGTTTGAATCTGGATTTGAACTTAGGTCTTTCTGATTCAAGACCCAGTGCTCTACACACTGAGCCACGTACTACCTCTCATTTCCCATTTCCTCTATGGCAATTAAAGCTTTTTTTTTTTTTTAAAGCTCCTTGGATTGAATTTAAATTGATGGGAAAAATTAGTCAAGAAATAAATTCAATGTATATAAATTAGTTTAAATAAGAAAATAGGCTTTCCATTGAAAATCATCCAGCTTTGGGAAAAAAAAAAGTATTGTGGTGGGGATAGGAATGAAATGGAGACAACACGTGTGTAAAGTACATTTGATGACAGCCCAATTCCAAAGGGAATGACATCATTTCAAGTCAGTAGTTACAGACATGGGTGAGGTTGGTATGTCTGTATGAGATAAATCACGAATGCTTTTTCTAGCCTTAAGCTTTAGGCTTAAGAACATATGACCAAAACAGACCTAATTCTGAACACCAGAGATTACACAGGACAATAAGCTTAAGGATCCACAATTAAAACAGACTCAGTATCACTGGCTATTACCCAAAGTTAAATATATAGGAAAAAGTTAACTTATAAACACTTGTCTAGAAGTATTTTAGATTCAAATAATCAAAAAAGATCAGAATGCATGCTAGGACCTAGCTTTCCATTTTAAAACCTTCCCAGAGAGCTTTGGGACCATACAAGCCATTCTATTCATTCACCTGTTGCTGGATTTTTTTTCCTAGAAAAGAAACCAAACAAGAATCCTTTTCTGAATACCTTTCTGTGGTTGCAAATGAAAATATTCAAGTTTTGTCACTGTTACTGTACTTTAATACCATATTCGAATGTGAAAAAAAGAGGTCACACTCTTCTTGAGAGCTCATGAAATACTATAGATACAGTAGATCTCATACATTTTCATAATTGCTCAACAGAGTTTCTGAAATACTTAAAAAAGATCAGAGGGAAACAATATTGCTGAGTGATCAAGCCAAGTCAATCATTATGGTAAGCTTTGAGCTTTATTTGTATTATACTGGCAGTTCCATCAGGATGTCTAGCTACTTCATTTAATTGCATGGATTCATATTTGATCCCAGCAACTGGATTGTTTGCTGTTTTTAAGTGACAGGATAAGCAAACAAGAGCACACACATCAGTCGTGATGGGGTAAAAAAAAAAAAGCACAAGATGTTTTCCCTAGCAAAAAACTTTTAATTCCATAAAAAATGGCAAATGGAAAGTATAAGTAAACCATTCCAAGCTGGACAAAAAATAAGTATTCCAATAAGAAACACAAATCTGACTAATGCTCAGAAAGCTAGCTTTCTTTTCTTTCTTCCTTTTTCTTTCTTTTTCTTTCTTTCTTTCCTTCCTTCCTTTCTTCCTTCTTTTCCTTCCTTCCTTTCTTCCTTCTTTCCTTCCTTCCTTTCTTTCTTCCTTCCTTTCTTCCTTCCTTCCTTCTCTCTTTCTTTTTTTCTTTCTTCCTTCCTTGTCTCTTTCTTCCTTTTTCTTTCTTTTTCTTTCTTTCTTTCCTTCCTTCCTTTCTTCCTTCTTTTCCTTCCTTCCTTTCTTCCTTCTTTCCTTCCTTCCTTTCTTTCTTCCTTCCTTTCTTCCTTCCTTCCTTCTCTCTTTCTTTTTTTCTTTCTTCCTTCCTTGTCTCTTTCTTTCTTTTTCTTTCTTTCTTTCTCTTTCTTTCTTTCTTTCTTTCTTTCTTTCTTTCTTTCTTTCTTTCTTTCTTTCTTTCTTTCTT
>JAJPUD010002075.1:277691-290877 GCA_023553655.1 Myrmecobius fasciatus
TTCCTTCCTTCCTTCCTTCCTTCCTTCCTTCCTTCCTTCCTTCCTTCCTTCTTTCCATCCCTCCTTCCCTCCCTCCCTTCTTCCTTCTCTCTCTCTATCTCTGTCTGTCTGCCTCTCTCTCTTTCTCTCATTCTCTCTTTCTTTTTAAAACCATGGAAGGCCAAAGAAACAATTTTTAACAATCATCTTAAGGAATTTCCTGCTTGTCATTTTTTTTGGTGGTGGTGGGGGGCTAAATCATAGTTCCCTTCTTGGAAAGTTAGGCCCCAATTCACCCAAGTAGTTCTTGACAAACTGCTGTGATTTGTGTTTTGAAAACACTCTGTTAATCCATTATACACTCTGTTAATTCATTATACATCACTTATCCCACCATATCTTCTGGTTGTTGGAAGCAAAGGCTCATTTTGTCCTGAAGGAAAGAAGTTTCTGTGGAAAGCATCATCTTGTTGATTCATAAAACAAGTATCCTGAGCAGAGGAAAAGGAAAGCACTGAGTACAACAAACAGAAGGCAACTGAAGTTAAAGATCTCCCCTACTTGGAACCCAAAGAGAGCATGAGAGCAGACTCCTCCTCTTCAACTTTTCCGTGACATCTAGTCCAAGTGGAGAAGACTTTTGCAGCTGGGTGGTTACTCAAATCAAGGCACTGAGACAGGGCAAAAGTGCCGTTTTATTTAGCTTCCGAAATGCTACCAAGGCTGAGCTTTTCTGCATGAGCAAGGGACAAAAAGGCATAAGCAGTGTCCCAGGTACCAATATAGTATACAGTAAGTAACAATAATAGCTTCTTGGCACCTCTCCTGAGTGTATGATGATACTGGGGATTCAAGGATGCCGCCAGCTGTTGGCTCAAAGGCCTACTGCTGTTTTAATTCCTGGTTTAAATAGAGCTTAGGTTTTAACTATTCATTTACATAGTGGCTTTTGACTGGTCTAGAGAAAGAATAAAAAAAAAGTGAGGGACAAATAGCTGACCTTGGAGAGCCAGGTGTGTAAACAGAGGAAAGGGGAACTGTCCTCCCTGCTTTGAGTGGCTGGTACCTGCAGATTTTTTTCACCTGCAAAGTCAGAGCACCTTTCCTGAGAGTGAGCAAAGTTATTGGAAGTCTATATGCCATAATGAGCTATTATTACTAACTGACATGTATGTAAAATGGTCCTTTCTTTGCTTGATCTCATTTGATCTTTGTGATGCTCTCAAGAGACAAGTACCACAGGTATCATCATCCCCATTTTAGAGATGAAGAAGCAGAAGCTGGAAAACTTCAGTGGTTTTCCTTTTATCGTAGGATGATGGGATTGTTTATTGAGATTTGAAAAGTACCTGAGAAGTCCTCTGTTGCAATCCTTTCATTTACAGAGGATCAGAGAGGTCAAGGATAATAGGAACATAATAGGATAAGGAATATAAGGTAGAAGGGAAATGAGGGTATATCTAGTTCCCTTTCTTCATTTGCCAGAGGGGGAAACTGAGGCCTAGAGTTTTAGTGACTTTTCTAAGGTCACAAAGCCAGTAAATATCACAGGCAAAATTTGAACTCTGAAACAATTCAAGTCGTGACCTCTGCAAATTCTAGTTTTAGAGAATTGCCTGGATTACTGAAAGTTTGAGAGTTTTGGGTAAGGTCAAGTAGACAATATGTATGGAATATAGGATTTTAAATCAGATTTTCCTGGTTTCAAAGTCAGTCCCTAGTCACTACCCCTTCAACAACTGTGAGTATATAATACTTATACCAATACTACTAATAATCTGAGTTCAAATCTGACCTTAGATACTTAATAGCTGCATGATCCTGCATAAGTCACTTAACCCTGTTTGCCTCAGTTTCCTCATCTATAAAATGAGATGGAGAAGGAAACAGCAAACTACTCCTACAACTGAAACAAAAATTCAGTAAGCTGTCCCTGAGTTTAAAAAAAAAACAGTCCTTTTCTATAAAATCAATGACCTTTATCTCATACCAGCTGCCCTGATATGAAAGTGATAGATTAATTCACCAGCTAACAATCAATCTATAAGCTTTTATTAAGTCCCTACTGTGTGTTAGGCACTAGACCAAAGTAAAAAAGTACATATATTTAAGGAGCTTAAATTCTGTGTGTTTAAATTAGTAAAATATAATTTTTGGGAGAGCAAGAGGAAGGTAAAGGACACTAGAAATTGGTGGGTTCAGGAAAAGCTTCACGTAGAAGTTATTTTAAGACCTGAGATTTGAAGGAAGAAGGGACTCTGAGATTTGAGATATAGTGAGAGGGCATTCCAGGGAAATTAGGATGGAAAATGCATTGTGGGTGTGAGAACTAGCAAGAGAAACAATCTGGGCTTTCTATAGAGATTGGCAAGGGGAGGTCTATATGACACTGCTTATAGGAAAGGTTGGAGTACTGGTGCTATCACCCACCTTGGGGGAACTCTCCAAATAATGTAGTTCTATCCTTCCTCTTTCTGTAGTCTGTGTATCATCACTACCTGGTTTGATCCTTATTTGACCCTGTCCCAGGGTCTGATTTTAGTTTTTATAAATGATGACAATGCTACATAATAAATCTCTCCTCTTTTTTTTTACTCATTAATGTCCTAAGTGACTCTTTTAGGAACTATCTCTCCTTCCCCAAGTCCTCAAACTGCTAGAACTCATTTAGTAGGCTTCTTGAGGGCAGGGATTATTTCATTTTTGCCTCTAGTCCCAGATATTTGCCTAGACCTGGCACATTTTAGATATTTAATAATGTATTGTGATTTTATTACTGCTTTTTCTTTGATATTAAGGACCTTGCCTCATTTGCTATCAATACCATATAATCTAACTCTGATAGGAAAGTGACAATTACACAAAAGCCTTCCCTGCCATCATAGACCTCACATTCTAATGGAAGAAATCATGTACCAGGATGAAAGGATGCTTCCATCTTAACCCTCATCTGCCCTAAGGATCTTCATCCTTCTACCTGTGACAAGATTCTAACTGTCAGGCTTCAGGATCCTGAATTTAATATGCTTGTTGAGCAGTGATATTAGACATCAAAGGCCCCTTCCAGCTCTAGATCTGGAATACTATTGTTGTATAATTCTCCTGTCTCCCCCATAGAGCCTATCAAAAAATATAACCCAGATAAAAATAAGTAATAATACTCATTAGCATTTATAAAGCACTTTAAGGTTGGCAAATTGCTTTACAGATGCTAACTCTTAAGCCAAGTGCTCTTTGTTATCCTCCTTTTACAGATGAGGAAATTAAGGCACAGAATGACTAAGTGATTTACATCAGAGTCATCCAGCTGAGGTCTGAGGCAGAATTTTTATTCAGATCTTCCTAAATCCCAGCTCTGTATGTACTTTGTCTACTGTGTACCTAGTGGCTCTAAGAACACGAGACAAGCTCAATATATACTTCTGAGTATTTTACCACTTGGAAAAACAAGAACCAAAAAACCCTCTTTAGACACCATGATGGACTGTGATCTTGTAAAGTAGCAGCAGTCCATAGATACCAAGAAAGAGTAGAAAAAAACCATTCAATAATTCACAAGTTTGCTGAGTACTTTAAAGTTAAAATGCCCTTATTCAATATCCTCATGAGGTAGGCAATGCAAGGTTTAAAATGACATTATTACTAATATAAAATAATAAATATAAACTAATACATATAAACAAATAAGCATAAATAATTAATCAAAAATCAGAATTGTGCTTTCATCACTGCAAAGAATTCTCTCTCTCTCTTTTTTAACTGATGCTGAGTGAAGTGAGCAGAAAGGAATTCTCAATGTGGGACCACCCTTCAGCACTGGTAATCAGCAATCTATCTTTAGCTTATGATTTTAGAGTTATTGAGACATCAAGGGGTTACATCAAGGGAACAAAAACTATAAATGATACAGAACCTCAGCATCCAGCTAGTTTAGTCCCATCTTTCTGATTCAAAGGCTGACATTCCATATATTATGTTCTTCTCTTTCTTGATGAAATTATTATTGATTTTCTAGATTAGGAAATTGAGGCTCAGAGAAAGAAAATGACTTGACTATAGTCATAGAATAGTCATACAATTATTCAGACTATAATTTTTAGTCAGAAATGAGTTGGATTAATCAGTCATTTTGGTTCCTTCTAAATTTAATTTGGTTGCAAATTCAACCTTCTTTCAACTATAAATTATCATTTTATTAAGATTCCCGATGGATTTTCCATGTTGCCACCTAAGGAGGTACAGTAGTAGCTCCTTATACTCAATCCAGGTCTTGATAGAGACCTTTGAAATAAAATACCTCAGATATTTAATACCCTCCCAGGATGGCTATATTAAAATTCTGTAGTTCCCTATTAAAGGAAAGACAGTTGATGATACAATGGAAAAAGTCTTGTGTTCAAATCCTGCCTCAAACACTTACTAGTTACATGATGCTAGGCAAGTCATATAATCTTTCTCGTTCTGTTTTCTCATCTGTAAAAATGTGATGATAGCATCTATCTTATATGGTTGTTGTGATAATCATATGGTTGATTAGTGTCAGAAATATCTAGGATCTAAAATGGATCTATGCTCGAATGGACCCGGGACCTAATGAAAGAAATCATATAGTTACAAACAACATGAGCCAAATTCAGCATGGCCAGCTGATTGAAGTATGAGTATTCGAATTTTTGGAAGGAGGGGAAAGGAGGACCAAAGTCCTTGTGTATTAGTTGGCAGGAATTATGGAGAGATAATCAATTTTCATGATGTCAGAACATATGATAATAATCTGAGCACTGGAAAGGTACCATGTTGCCTAAAAAATCTCTAGTATGTTAATTTTACCCACAGTGATGCTATCAGTGACTGGCTTTTGTACAAAGTAAGTGGTTTAAAATTCAAGCAGAGCATGCATATTGTCCTTGGTGTAGAGTCTGCAATAGAAATATGAGGGATGTCTATCAGCCCCTCTCGCTAGCCCTTAAATTTCCCTCCTGAAGGAATGCTTTCCTCTTTCCTTTCCCAAATAATATTTTGTTCCCACTCTCACTTTAATTTTTCAGGTTTTATTTTGTCCACAATTTGTTTTTATGTCACTCTATGCTAATGCTATGTGGTGGTAAGTCATAAGCTACCATGACCTCTGAAGACTGAAAATGGCAGATCTCTCAAAGAATAGTGAATAGTGCCTTGCTGGATGTGAGACTATTGTATGGTCTACAACCAACTAAGAATAGTGGAGGACAAATCAGATAAAGATGAATGATCTTGTATTTGTTTCTCCAGTTCCTAGCAAAGTACATGACATCAAATAAATGTTTCATCCATGTTCTCATTGATTGACAAACTGATAGGTCACCTTCTCCATTGGCATCCACGAATTGTCAAAAAATTGAGAGAATGCCCCTTTTCATATTGGTAAGATCTTTTGAGGGAGAACTAACAGGAGGTCATGAACGTGACTGCCACAGGATGGCAGACATGGATGGATTGTGAACTTCATTAGAAGGAATGCTGACACTGATGAAGTCTACCAAAATGCTGGCAATTTGATCCTGTATCCTATAAGATAATGTGTTTCATGAGGATAAGGACAATGCCTTATTTCAACTGTTTATCTCTTTTAGCACATACCATGATTTTCTTTGTTACTAGAATTGTAAAATTTGAAAGTTGAAAGGGAATTTGAAGAACACTTAGTCCAATCCATCGTGGAAAGGAATATCTCCTAATATTCCTAACAGGTGGTGATAAAGTTCTAATGGAAGTCTTCCCAGGAGGGGGCACCCACCATCTTCCATTCGAATGGTGGATAGCTCTAAATTGTTAGAAAGCTTTTCCTTATATTAGTTACCCCCTTGATAATTTCACACTTCATTCCTAGTTGGCCAAGGAAAGAAAATTTAATATCTCTTCAACTTGATAGTCCTTCAAATACTCAAAGACAAGATTTTCCTTTTCCCTAGGCTAATGTCCTCATTTTTATGCTCAGATGACACATTTTTAATCATTTTTTCTTGCTTTCTTCTGGACACTCTCTAGCTTATCAATGTTATTTTAAAACTATGTTGTTCAGAACTGAGCACAAAACCCCAGATGAGGCTGGATCAGGACAAAATCACAGAAGGCTTATTATCTTATTCCTGCAAGTAATTTCTTTTTTTTTTTTTAACAAATTCTAAACTTTCATTCATTTTTGGGGGCTACAAAAACATGGATTTATACTAGTCTGTACCAAATTAAAACACTAAAACTTTTATGACTGTCTAAATATGTTTCCTTTATGTTGTATTTCTAAGGGTGTAAAACTTTACATTTTTCATGATAGTGTTTCACATTATATGATTTAACTCAATGTTTTAGTCTATTTAAGGACTTCTTGATTCTGGATTTTGTCTTTCATTGTGATAGATATTCAAAATATGTGCTTAATAGATGGTGCCCAAGGTCACGTTAGTGAGTATATGAGGCTGGATTTAAGCACAGGTCTTCTTGATTCCACACCCAGCACTACAGTCACTAAGGCTATTGCTGCTCTCTGTCTCCCAACATACAGACACACATACATACACAACATATATACATTCACATATACATGTGTATATATATGTGCACATACAATATCCATATGTATATATGACACAATAATTTCCTATAGATATATGATCAAAGGACATGAGCAAACAATCCATAGAAGAAGAATTACAAAGTATTCACAACTACATGACAAAATGCTCTACATCATTAATGGAAAGCAATGCAGTCAAAATAATCTTGATGTTTCAACTCACTCCTTGCAAGTTGAAAAGATAACAAAAATGGCAATAGTCAATGATAGAGAAGTTGTGGAATGATACATGTACTAATGCATTGTAGATGGAGCTTTTGGAAATGACTTGGAATTATGCAAATCAAATGACTAAAATGTCCATGCTCACTCAGCCAGAGATTTTATTACTGGACTCATATCTCCAGAAAGTAGTCTCTATCCACTGTGCTACCTAGCTGCCCCCTTTTTTTTTCTTTAAAAATACTTTTTCTCATATGAAACTATTCTCTTGAAGGTGAAAAATAAGATATCCTCGGAATAGCTATGATGATGTAAAAAACCCAGAAGACATCAATTAAAACTTATCTTTAAAAGAATGAAGAGAAATATTATAAAATAAATTATGGGGAGATGAAAAAATTTTAAATTAATGATTAAACCTCCAGTGTATGTCAAGTCAAGTCAATAGACATTCACTATGTGGCAAGAACTGGGTTAACTATCAGAAATACAAAGAAAACTAAAAAATAATCCCTTCCCTTGAGGTCTAATGGGAGAGATGACAAATAACTAGGTACAAATTATATAAATATATGTGTGTGTGTATATATATATATAACTATATATATAGGTGGGCACATGTACATATACACACATACATAAATATACACATGCATGTATTATATATACATACACATACATGTCTCTATTGGTATGTACACACATACACAAACACACACATACATATTTACATATGAATATATTACATATATATGCTATTGGGCATAATCTCTGAGAGTGATGTTGATATTGTGTGTGTTTTTGTATGTTTGTATGCATGGTGGTACATTACTCTATTGCATAAACTTCATATTTTAGTCTCACTGGATCACTGGCTTGCCTTTCCCCTTTGATTGTTCCCTCTCCTAGGAATGCTCTCTTTATTCACACCTGCCTCCTATAATTTATTCTATAAATGTTTTCATTTATTTTTCTGTATACTTATTGTTTCTATGTAGAAGGATGTAAGCTTTTTAAGGCAGGGTCTGTTGGATGTTTCTCTTTATGCACTCAGTGTCTAGAACAAAGTGTTACAGGTGCCAGGCAAACACATACTTATAGGATCGCAGGGTAATTATGCCATATAGAGGAGAGAGGTCTGGGTTGGGGGTCTGGAAGTCTTACATTTAAATCCTCCTTCTGAATCATGTTAGCATTTTCACCCTAGGAAGTTACTTGATTTCAAGGTTCTCATCTATACAATGAGTGCTTTGGACTTTATGGCTTCAAAGGATACTTTTAACTTTAAATCTATTATCTTATGAATTGAATTGGTCAAGTGCAAGATCCCTAGTGAGTGTCAGGTCTGGAGAACCTCATATACTTTTGAAAATTTGATCCTAATTTTCTATACGGGTCAAAATTTCAATCAGAGCCCAGGTTGTTTTAAGACAAAATCCAATGAGTAGAAAAGAAAGCAGATCTAAGTCTTCATAGGCAAACTATTTTTGCTAATTTCTGCACACAACTGGAGGTGGAGGGAATTCGATTTTTCTAGCAAGCCCAAATCTGTTTCTAAGTGATTTCTGTGTCTTGATAAATCATAACAAATGACGTTGTGTTCTGAAAATGTTTCTGGCTTAGTTAACTCATCCACTTACTATTGGGCCAAGGGTGTGGCTCAAACCTATGATATCATGTCTACTACCAGCCAGTATAACAGTGCCAGGCCACATAGTTTGGACCTGTTACTGTATTCAGGAGCCAGTTCTGGCCAAAGTCTGGATCCTCTAACTCTAGATAGTAATACTTGCTGATATTTTGATCTTGGGCCAGACTTCTCTTTAGACTTCAATAGTTATTCATTTAGGATTGGAATTGGAGATGGAGATGATTACCTTTTATTTCATGTATCTGCTCCCAACTAAAAGCATGCTTTCATAACTAATCTTTTCTAAGGGATGTTTCTGATTTTTCAGAATTGCATGAAAAAAAGGCATATATTGTGGGGTTTGAGAAGTGGGAGTTATTTAGTGTCAAATTGCACTACCAAATGACATTGGATTGGTATTGGATATTGATATATAATATTGAATTCATAAACTGCCAAGAAGATCTAGAAGAAAAATAGTTAAAAACTCATTTTTACTCATCAAATAAAAGATTTGATAAGATTGGCCAGTGACATTTTCAAAGAATAGTAAATGAGATTTCTGATGGAGAGCCAGATTTTGAAAGCATTTGAGTTTCTTTCTTCAATGGTTGCAAAAGTAAAGGGATAAACAGATTTTAATGGCTTGGAAAAGAATTTAATTGGATTGTGAAATCTTAGACATCTTTTCAGCCAAACCCCTTTCATTTTTCAGATGAGGAAATTGAGTCTCCGAGAAGAGAGGTGACTTACCTTTTCTCTCAGTTTCTGAGGTTAGAGCAGAACCCAAGCCCTCTGACTTGAGAAACAGAGGAAGTGCTAATTACACTTTCTCTTAGTTTCTTTCCTTATAATAATAACAGCACAGACAAGCAGCGACATTTATATGGTGCTTTGTTGGAAAAAATGTACACATGATCTCATCTGATTTTTATAACTTAGTGAAGCAGATGCCATTATTAACTCCATTTTAGAGATGAGAAAACTGACAGAGAGTAAAATGATTTTCTAGCACTCAGTAATTATCTGAGGCACAATTTGAATCTAGCCCTATTCTTATTCCTCTGACTCCCACTAAGTATGAGTGTGAGAATTAAAGAAAAATCCCTAGACAAAATACAACATGGTATAGTGGATATAATGCCTGAATTGGTATCTGAAAGGTTCTGGGTTCAAATCCTTTCTCAGACTCTTACAGGCTATGTGATCCTTAGCAAGTTACCTAACCTCTGTCAAGCCTATTTCTTCATCTGTACTGAGCATATAGTGTGAGAATCAGATGATTTAATATGCGTATAATGGGATGACTGGACAATGGGAAGGGGGCACTACTTAATGGCAGGTACTGATATTTCCCACTTGCTTCCAATCTAATTACCTATGGAATTTTGTTAAGCTTAGATCCAATTAGTAGTCACCTAGCTCCTGTATGACCTTGGACAGCAAACCTTAGATAATGATAGGTAGCATTTATATTGTGCCTGCTAAATGTCCGATCCAAGTACCATGACAGAGTTTGTGGAGGGGACCCCATAATGGTAGGGAGACAGAGACCCTGATGCAGGCTTGAGGCTATAGGGATGCAGGGAGCAGTTCAGAGAAATGAGATGCTCACTCCAGGAGGCCACCTAGGTAGTTTCCTATCATTATTTTTGACAGCAAAATGATGATATATTGTGTTTTAATGGAACTTTTTAAATTTCATTCTGGAGGTGGGAGGGTGAATCTAGATGATTCATCAACCCACACACATTTTAGTTGCCATTTTAGGAAGGGGAATTAAAGAATCTAAAAATTAGAAGCAATCACTGAGGCCATCTTCAGGTTTCCATTAAAGCCTTTCTAGGAAAAGTATTCTGGGCAAGTCATGTTGTTTCTTGTTTCCTTCTTAGTAAATAAAGGGTTAGAAGAAAATGATCTCTGTGGTTCCTTTCATTTCCAATTCTATGGTCTATACATCAACATTTCCCTTTCTCCATTAAGTCCATGGCATCAGTTGCCATGCCAACTTGGAACTGGGGAATTCAGGATGATGGCCAACTTTCACTGTTATGCTCTTTTCAACCAAGTTTAATGGTCCAAGAACTGGCTTCAGAGTCAGCAAAATCAGTTCCTGTCATGATTCCAATATTCACTAAATGCATGTCCCTGGGCATGTCACTTAAATTCTCTGAGATTCAATTTCTTCATTTGTGAAATCAGGATTATGACACCTTCATTACTTGTTTTCCAGGGATGTGTAAATTGTGCAAATGGAAATTGTTATTTGAATTGGGTAGTGTCTGAGGTCCTGGAAGAGTACTCTCTTAGGTTAAAAATAGGGAGAATCCTATAAACTGGACCATTGTTTTTATATTGCCTTGTGTGTATATATATATGTATATATATATTTTTTATTAAAGCTTTTTATTTGTATAACATATGTATGGGTAGTTCCCCAGCATTGATCTTTACAAAGCTTTCCATTGCAAATTTTGCCCCCAGTTCCCTCCCCTCCCCTAGATGGCAGGAAGTCCACTACATGTTAATAATGTTGAAATACTTGAAAAGTTGTGCAATAAAAATCCTATCTACAAGAAAAAAAAAAGAGAATCAGAGAAAGGAAACACAATGCAAGCAAACCTCAATAGAGAGCATGAAAATGTTACGTTGTGGTCCATATTTCATATCCCTCTATCTGGGTATATATGGTCTTCTTCAGTGAACAATTGTAACTGGTTTGAGACAATTCTTTGTTGCAGAGAGCCATGTCCATCAGATTTGATTATCATGTAATATTGTTGTTGCTGTGTACAATGATCTCCTGGTTCTGCTCGTTTCACTCAGCATCAGTTCATGCAAGTCTCTCCAGGCCTCTCTGAAATCATCCTGCTGGTCGTTTCTTACAGAGCAATAATATTCCATAACATTCATATACCATAATTTATATTTTATTTATATTTTAAATTAAAAGAAGCAAGAAGTTCATCTCATATATCTTGCAAAAATGGTTATTAGTTTTCCTCTCATTCTATGTTGGTCTTCTGTATTTATACACCATTCAGACTATACATCTCGATTGTTGTAACTTCTCTAGCAAGAAGAGTTGAATGATCTCTCTTATAGCTCCAAGATATGATTCTAAAACATTGTTCCATTGACAAGGCATCCTTCTTGGAAGGGTGCCAAAATGTATTTCACTTCCTCACCTATCTTTTTTCTTTCTTTTTTTTTTTTTTGTGCTGAGGCAATTGGGGTTAAGTGACTTGTTAGGGTCATACAGCTAGGAAGTGTTAAGCCAAATTTGAGGCCAAATTTGAACTCAGGTCCTTCTGACTTCAGGGCTGATACTCTATCCACTACGCTACCTAGCTGTCCCCTCACCTATTTTTAAAAGAAAAAAAAACTATCCAACACAATTTTATATTTTTATTATATGTTTTAGCAAAGATTTCCTGTATTTAGAACATCTTAGTACTATCTAGTTTCCATATGCAATTTTGGGTGAATATCTATTCAAATCCTCCTCTTTGATTCTTTGCCATACCAAGCCATTTGACATATGGAATTAGAATCAAAGGCACTTAATTAAGGCAGAATAACAAAGTAAAGGAAAAGAATCTCTGTCAGTCAGTCTGTCTATCTCAGTCTTTCTTTGTTTCTCTGTGTATGTCTCTCTGTATGTATCTCACTGTCTCTCTCTGTCTCCCATCTCTCTTTAAGTGTATATGTCTCTGTCTCTTTTTTCTCTGTCTTTCTCTCTGTCTTTTTTTCTCTGTGTGTATATCTCATTGCCTCTATTTGTCTCTGTCCCTTTCTGTGCATGTATGTCTGTCTCTCTCTCTTTCTCTCTCTGTCTTTCTGTTTCTGTCTCTGTCTCTGTCTCTCTCTGTCTCTCTCTCACACACATATACACACACGCACGCACATTACTGAGAAATCCAGTTTTTTATGTATTCCAAGTGCCAGTGGTAGGTAGGTAATCCAAGGGTAGAATTTTGGCTTTCAGTTAAAAAGGTTCCAAGATGCTATGGGCTCAGTTTCCCAACCCTAATATGCCTAATTGTTCTTCTCTCCTGATTTTCCTTATACTTTCTTTGTTCGCTTCCTATTATTATTTGCTTTTGGGGTCCTTCATTAAACTGCTGCCATCTGCTGGAATTGCTTTTGACTGCTGTGGCTTCTTCTAATGAACTATTTTTTTTTTTTTTTTTTGTATGTGAGACTATCCTGGTCAAAGCATGATTAAGAACAATCAGCATATTTCCAACTCTAAGTCAGACTTACAGCCAAATTTGGACAGCAGAGCAAACAAATTCATTAATTTTTCTTTTTAATAACCTTGTTCTCCCTCAATGGAACTCCTTCCGGCTAATTTTATATTTATTTGTTTGTTTTTTTTTTAATTTTGACACACCTTTAAAGTCTAATGCTAAAAGCATAGGAAGTACCCTCTAGTTTAGCTTGGCAATGCCAAGTGTAGAAGGAAGAACTTGAAGATTTTGTCCAGAATTTATAAAAATACATTCAGGTCACCTAACAGCTTCAAATAGGGAAGATTAAGCCACTTATCAAATGGAAAGACAGATTTGGGCCCCATATTTAAATCCCCATCTTGAAGGCCAATGTTTTCTTCAAAATCTCTTTCACTAGAATGGGACTTACTCAATATCACTGATAAATTCTATTGATGTATAAAACAAACTAGTTTAGTTTGTGATTAAAATGGTCATTAATCATTTCTAACCCAATATGATATAGTTACTGGAAAGAGAGAGAGAGACAGAGAGAGACAGAGAGAGACAGAGAGAGACAGAGAGAGA
>JAJPUD010002075.1:290887-304426 GCA_023553655.1 Myrmecobius fasciatus
AGAGAGACAGAGAGAGACAGAGAGAGACAGAGAGAGACAGAGAGAGAGAGAATGTGAGAGACAGAGAGACAGAGAGACAAAGAGACAGAGAGACAGAGACAGAGAAAGAGACAGCGACCCAATATGATATATTTATAGGAGAAAGAAAAAGAGAGAGAAATGGAAAGACAGAGAGAGACACACGTACAGAGAAAGAGAGAGACACAGAGACAAAAACAGAGACAGATGAAAAGGGGGACAGAAAGGAAGACAGAGAGAGAGACAGAAATGAAGAGAGGGACTGAAAAGGAGAGATACACATGCAGAGACAGAGAGAGACAGAGACAAAGAGAAAGAAAGAAAATGACCGAGACACACACAGAGACAGAGAGGAGGAGGAAGAATAGGAGAAGGAAGAAAGGAGAGAGAAGAGAGAAAGAAAGAAGATTCAGAGATAGAGGAGAAGCAGAGACAGAGAAAGACACAGAGAGAAGAGAATAGAGAAAAAGAAGAAACAGAGAGAGAAGAAGCAGTTAACAGACATACACATATAGACAGATACTGAGAAAAAGACATTTCCTTTAGAATTTTTCCAGTTAACCACAGCAAGGAAAAGGTGCTGGCTAAAGAGATGATCAAGGATCTGATTATTTAATACAAGATAGCAATGTTTATAATTTTCCAAAGGAAAAAAAAAACAACTTATAATTAGAACTGTTCATATGTAGAATGGACCCACTGGGAGGTTATGGGTTCTCCCTGACTGATGTTAATAGGATTATGAATTAAGTGTTGAAAAACACAATAGTGCTTATCTATTTTAGTTATTTTACAGATAAGAGAATTGAGACTCAAAGGTAAATGACTTGCCTATAGTCACATAGTGACTGTTGGGTACAAGGTTTGGCCCTGGGTTTTCCTCCCTCCAGTCAGGATTTTGACCCTTACACATTATTGGTAAATTCAGACTTGGGGTGGGGGTGGGAGTTCTTAGCAGATATTCAGTCCAGCACTTCTAATTTTACAAGTGAAAAACGGACTCCAAAGTCTCATAGGGAACACATAGTAGAACTGGGTTTAGAATCCCCTCTCTTTCAGCTCCAAATTGAGAATGTTTTCCATCTCATTGTAACGTTTCCTTCAGACATAAATTGGTTGACCATTGAGTTTTAGAGAACATTAGCTTCAGGGATCTCTGAGATCTGTTCTGAGATTCGGTGAGACTTTATTAAAACATCCTTTAGGCAGTCATTTCCCACCCATCCCTTAATTTTGGAGGAAACCAGCACTAAAGAATAGGACCACTAGATGTCGTTGTGTCCATGGGAATAAATTGAAGTACCACCTTGACAATGGTTGTGATAGTTTAGCTCAAATGAGATGTTATCCTTACCTTTTCAACTAGAATAAGTGAATAATTTAAGCCACAATAATATCACTCTCCATGCAAGAAAATGTCCAGCTTGCATCCTACCCAACTGAAGCCTTCAGTAAACCATCCATTTGAAAGAGGACAGGTATCCGAGTGAGATATCTTGTCAGAAATTCAAAAACCCATTATTTGTGTGTCTCCAAGATCTTTTGAATTTAAGGAGCCAGCTCTGAAGCTGCATCCCCCTTCATCTTCATGAAGACTGCTCTTGAAGCATCTCTCTTCAGATAGACTTGGGAGGTTTTGTTTTTTTTTTTTTGTCCTTGAGAGTAAAGATCAATTTTTCATTATTATCTTAAATCCAGATGCAGCCATTTTTGTGCTATATGCTAGATATGATTTATTTGAGCTGTTCCACAGATCCTACATTTTAGAGGTCATATGTTAGGGGGATCACCACTGAATTATGTAAAGGTAAACAGAACTAGGTGGGAGAGACATAGGAGAAATAGATTTCTCAGTGTGTCTGTGGTTACTGGGTGCTGCTACTACTACTATTATTGCGACTGTTGCTACTATTATTATTCTTGCTATTATTATTTCTGCTGCTGCTACTACTATTAGCACTAATATTAATATTACTACTGCTGCTACTACTGCCATTACTAATACTAATATTACTATTGCCATTAGTACTGCTACTGTTGCTGCTAATATTCTTACAACTACTATTGCTCTCACTGTTGCTATTATTATTACTAAACTACTGTTACCACTACTATTATTATTACTACTTCTGCTGCTATTACAATTACTATTGCTATTGCTGCTATTGCCACTGCTGCTGTTATTACTATTACTACAACTACTGATATTACTTTAATATTACTACTACTACTGCTGCTACTACTATTACTACTACTCTTACTATCACTATTACTGTTGATATGACTATTACCACTGCTGCTACTATTACCATTATTGCTACTATTGCTACTGCTACTGCTAATGTTGCTGCTACTATTATTATTGCTACTATTTATTATTATTATTATTACTACTGCTGCTGTTATTGTTACTATGACTACTGATGTTACTTTAATATTATTACTACTACTGCTGCTGCTATTACTACTACTCTTTCTATCACTATTACTGCTATTACCATTACTACTGCTGCTGCTATTACCATTATTACTACTATTGCTACTGCTACTACTAATTATTGCTACTATTTATTATTATTATTACTACTGCTGCTGCTATTCTTACTACTACTATTATTCATACTATTGCTATTACTACTACTAATGCTACTGTTAATACTATTATTACTATGCCTGCTGCTATTACTATTTCTGTGTTGTTGCTGCAACTACTGCTGCTGCTGCTCTTCCTCCTACTATTATTACTATTACTGATATTACTTCAATATTGCTACTACTGCTAGTACTACTAATATTATTACTACTGCTGTTACTATTACTGCTGCTATTACCATTACTACTACTATTGCTGCTGCTGCTGCTACTGTTGCTTTTAGTTTATTATCCATACAATCCAATGACCTTTTACTGTTAGACTCACAGAGAAGAAATGATTTGCCCAAATCAATGGCAGCCAATGGGAAAATCAGGATTTGAATACAGATCATTTAACTTGAAAACCAACAGTTGCCAACAATTGTTTTGTTTTGTTTCCCCTTTGTTTTATTCTTATTATACCACATTATTCTTCAGCATAAGTACAAATCATTTGATGCTTCAGTTTTCTGATTATGGAACATGGTGGCCAAAAAGAAGTCTTCAGGGGATGAAAAACTGTTAGTCTTGATCTTGTCCAAACTTGTAAGTTGTGGGGGTGGAGAGGGAGAGAAAATAAATCAAATCATGCTTGAGTTAAAACAAGATTGAGGTTGAAATATTGGTTTAATAAAACCATAGGAAGATGTGCCCTGGGATTTCAGGTATTTCAAGTTGTTTTGAGGGTTGAAATCTATAGAAACCAGATGGCTTCAGAAATATCCCACTATACATCCTGATACAAGCTATGTAAACTGGCTGACTTGCTACTCTTGGAGCATAATATATTGTCTTCTACTTCAGTGACTGCTCGGGTTGTCCTCCATGTACGCAGTGGATTTGCTCCTTATATCTATCTTTGGGAATCCCTAATTTCCTTCAAGGTTCACCTCAGGTATCTTTATAACATCCTTCCAGAACTCCTTCTGGTTATCAGTACTTTCCCTGATTCTTGAAATCATCCTGCATTTATTTCATATACCTTACATTTGCTTATATTTTGTATTCATACATCTGAGCATATATCTTTTAGGACAACCTAAGCTATTAAAGTCCAGAGTTTTTTTTTTCTTTATTTGGCTTTCTTTGTCTCTTAGTGATATATAGCACAATATCTTATATACAGTCAACACTTAATAAATGCTTGCTGAAAGCCATAAATGGGACAATGGCCGAACAATTTATAGAATACAATTGCAAATAAATGCTATTGAGTCATAAGTAACAACCCAACGTTAGGAAAACAAAGTGACTCTACCGACTGATGTATAGTTGATGTAAGTGAAACCAGGAAATTATTTTATGTAATGATTACAATTAGCAAAAGGAGAAGGACACTACAACAAAACCAAATGCTAAGGAGACTATAACAATTAAGGAGTTATGAAAAAGAAATAACCACTTCTTTCCCTATTTTTCCTTTTGTTGGTAGGGATTAGGTATAGGAATACATATGTAAAAAACCCATGGCTACTGAGTCCTTAAAATATACATACATGTCTGTATGTGCATTTATGTATGCATATACACATGTGGATGTGGATGCTGTTCTGTTGTATCTGGATCTTTGTGAGTCCATTTATCACAGCATGCAAATACTGTCCATAGTTTTCTTGGCAATGATACTGGAATGGTTTCCCATTATCTTCTCCAGGGGATTAACACAATTGTAGGTTAATTGACTCGGCCAAGATCATACATCTAGGATCTGAGATCATATTCATTTCAGTTTTTGCTGACTACAGGCCTAGAGCTCTCTTTGAGCCATATAGCTTCCTCTTATCTCTGTCTTTATTTCTACCTTTATCTCTATCCTTCTATGTGCATTCATGTATATATATATATACACATAAATATTTATATATGTGTATTTATATATACATATGTATCTATGTATATAGTTCATAGGAGAGAGAGGAATGTAGACATGAGAAATAACCACATATATTCAGAAATAATAATGATTTAAAAACTAATGATATTAGTTAAATGTATTTCATTTAAATGCTTACTGAATTGATTTAAATTTGGCTGTGTCAGGCAGAGATTAAAAAATACACCACAAGATTAACCATGTATCATGCTTTTGTTCATAGAACTATATAGTTCCAAGAATTTTGCTAATTTATCCTGTTTAGGTTCTATGTTTCAATATTATTGCTGCCGCACTTTTTTTTATTAATCCATTCTAGGTTTAAAATGACTCATACAGTGAGATCATTTTATTTAATCTGGAAAATCTTTTTGTGGGAAAAAAATTTCCTCCAGCATCCAAACATTTGGCTGCTTTCTATAGTTTCTCTATTACCTAAAATTGAAAGAAAGGGTCCCATTTCCCACTTGACACCAGTTTCTTCCCCTCTAAAGTTAATATCAGGTTACAGAGAAACATTGAAACTTGGCCCAATTTCCACAAATTGCTTTTTTTTCCCCAATATTACTACTTTTATTTTTTGGTCGTCTAGTGTCTGAAACAGCATTGGCTAAATGTGTCACCAGGCACAGGCTCTTTAGATAGCCATAGATGAAAAGATATTAAAAAGGTCAGAGGTCTAACCTCATGAATCAATAAAGCAAATGCAGTTTTCAAGCATATGTGAATTTCAAGATGGGCCAAGGATATTCCTTGAGGTAGTATGAAGTAAGAAAGCTCTGGATCTCCAGTCTAGACTAGAAATATAATCCCATTTGCATCACTTTTTAGCACCAAGTCATTGATCCTTTCTGGGACAGTTTCCTCATCTATAAAATTAAGATAATAATAACCTCCTTACCACAGGATTGCTGTGAGAATCCAATGGGATAACCTCTATACAAGAAAGTAGAATTAGATGACTTTTATTAGCAACTGGAATTATTTTAAAAGATCTTAATTTTTTTAATTTTTTATTTATTTATTTTTTCCTGAGGCATTTGGGGTCAAGTGACTTGCCCAGAGTCACACAGCTAGGAAGTGTTAAGTGTCTGAGGCCAAATTTGAACTCAGGTCCTCCTGACTTCAGGGCTGGTGCTTTATCCACTGCACCACGTAGCTGCCCAAAAAATGACCTTAATTTTATTGGCATACTTGTGTCCACACAGGTATACATAAATAAACATGCATGCACATATATCCACAAATATCTATATAAGCACATATACATGCACACACATACAGGTGTGCATACAAACACACACCTGCAACACAAACACACATGCATGTGTACACAGATACATGTGTGTACATGCATGCATCTATACACATAGGGCACAGTATATATGCCTGTATATGTACATGTATATGGACACACATATATGTGTATAGATATAGGTATAGATACACATATACACATATGTATATAAATATACATTTGTTTATACATAAATGTACTAATATACATATATCATTCCCAGGTAAGGTGCTAACATTAAGAAGAATAAAGAAACAATTCATGCAGAAGTTGGAATTTTTAGCAGATATTAAAAGAAGTCAGGCGAAACTAAGAGACAGAGATGAGAAAGGAGAGAATTTCAGGTGTTGGGAGGAGCCAGTGAAAATTCACAGTCAGGAAATGGAGTGTTATACTACTAGGAACAGAAAGGAGCCTGGTAGCCCTGGATCTCATAGATTCATAGAGAGGAGTAAGGTGTGAAAAAAACTGGAAAGGCCAGAGGGGCCCAATTATGAAAGGCTTTAAAAGCCAAACAGAGGATTTTAGATTTGATTGTGGAGGTAATAGGGAGCCATTGGGGTTTATTGGATAGCTGTATGATAAGGTCAGACTTGCACTTTAGGAACATTAGTTTAACAGATGAGTGACAGTGGACTAGAGCAGAAAAAAATTGTTCCAGGAGAATGCCTACCAGGCTATTGCAATGTCCACCTTGGCCATGGGATGGATCTCTCCTAGGGTAGTTGTACCAGTGTAGTATAAATACCCCAGGATAGAAGGGGCCATATGAAAGAGAAGTTCTGAAAGTAACTGACAAGCCTTGATCATAGAGTAGATATAGGGATGGGGGGGGTGCAGAGTGAGAGCCAAAAGTCCAGAACAACACTTAGGTTTTGAATCTGGGTATTTGACAGCATGTGCCCTCCACAGTAATAGGGATGTGAAAAGAACAGGAGGAATTGGGAAGGAGCAAATAATAAGTTCCATTTTGGACCTCTTGAGCTTAATATTCATACTACATACACCCACATGTATATGTATGTATGTATACATATATACATACAAATACACACATATATGCATACATACATATGTATATATATACACATACATATATATATATATATATATATATATATACAGACACACAGACACACAGACACACACACATATATATAATATCCAATTTGACTTGGCCAGTAGGTACTTGGAGATGGAAATTAGAGATCAGGAGAGAGATTAAGGATGCATAAATAGATCTGAGAATCCTAGGCTATTTTATGATAATTGAATCTATGAGATCTGATGAGGGCAGCAAAGTAGTGCAGTGGATAAAGTATTGGGCCTAGAGTTAGGAGGATTCATCTTCCTAAGTTCAAATTTGGCCTCAGACATTTACTAACTGACTCTGGGCAAGTCACTTAACTCTGCCTCAGTTTTTTCATTTGTAAAATGAATGGGGGAAGGAAATGGCAAACCACTTCAGTTTCTTTGCCAAGAAAGGCTCAAATGGAGTGACAATTGAAATGATTCAATAACAATAAGCTGATGCAAATACTGAAGATATAGTATATAAGGAGAAGAGGGCTCAAGACATAGTGGACTCATAGTTCTAGTTGATTGTTTAAAAAACTCATTATGGAAGGATAGTATGTGGTCCAACTTCAGACCAACCTTCTCTTTTAACAAATCACTTTCTTTTCTACCAGTGTTCCAAAGTGGGAGATCTCTCTCAGCTCTGCCCCATCCTTTCTTCAACAACTGATGCTGAGAGAACACTTTCTCCCCTTTTTTCAAGGCATGTTACTATTTTGCCTAGGGTGCTCTGTTTCTTTCCCCAAAATGACAGCCCCAAACAATTCCAATGTAATCCTGCTTGTTAGTAATGCCCTTTGACATCATGAGGGATGTGCTTCCAAGTGTGACAGCCTGGCTAAAATATGTCTGATATACACTAGGTTGGAAACTATAACAAATATGGAAAGGCCAAGGAGAGGTGAGTCCAGTGGAAAGAATATAGAATTGATGAGACTCTGGACAACATTACCAACTTTGAAATGTGATATTTATTGATTGTGTGAAAGAGATAGAGCATGTGTTATGGAAATCTCCTCTTGCCATTTTTTTTGAGATTAAAGTGATAAGGTTATTTAAAAATAACATAGGGGCATATCCTAAATTCTGATTTGGCTTGTGGCCCTCTCAAGTCATTTGGGAGCAGTGTCTTTGATAGCTTTTCTTATGTGACTCATTTTTATAAACTCATTTTTATTATGATTTAATGGTATTGCCAAACAAGTAATTGTTATGGAAAATAGCCAATGGACAGAATCCTAACTGGAGTAATTTGTTATTTGGACAGTATCTCTGAAGGCAATAAATTCAATTATAAATACTAAATGCCTACTGGGTGCAAGCACACTGTGTCAATTGTTTGAGATAAAAGATCAAAATATAAAACTACCTGTGTCCTCAAGGGATTTATTTATGTACTTAAAGTATAGGCAAAGAAAAATAAAGTTGTTTTTGGAGTCCTGATAAAGTGGGGGATAAGGAAACCTGTGCTTTGAAGGAAATTAGGGATTCTAAAAGAAAAGGATGAGAATCTAGTAGATTGAAATTTGTGCAAAAGCATGGAGGTAGGAGATGTCTTGGCCACAGTGAATATATAATTCGCCAGTTGAAATATAATGGGAAATAGGTGAGTGGGAGTATAGTCCCCAAAAGTATGACTTAGTATAATACCAAATATAGTGCCTTGAGTATATAGTGGGAAGAGATATTTCCATGAAATTAGAATGGAAATATGAGTGTGATCTAGATTCTGCTACTGGCATTGTGATTGATCCAATTGTCTTCTTTATCTTTGGTTGGTGGAAGAAAGGTATATCTGCAGGAGACAATCAAAGGTTGATTGTTTTCTCATTGTTGTTTGTGTGTTTTGTATATCTTGTGTTTCCCCCACCTCATATATTTATTACTTGTAGGAAGGAATCGTACCTGTGAACTTTGAATTTCCAGTGTAGCTCGTCCACAGTTTCCTGTTGCGGTCAGTGATTCTTGATCCGGAATCACAGGGTCGAGTTGCTTAGTGTGACTGATTAGTTGGTTTCTGATTTCATATGTCGTTTCCATTCACCAATTATTAATGAAGCTTTTCTGTTGTACTGATGTGACCCTAGCATCTCTAATTTTACCATTATTATCGAGGAAAGGGCCCTGCACTAGAGCCAGGATACGTGAGTTCTATCTATTCCTAGATCTACCACTGTGGCCTGGGCCTTAGCTTCCCCCTGCACCCACCTCCATATAATAAGATAACAATTCCTACCCTGATTTTTTTTAAAGATGTGTGAAAAATCAAAAGAATAAGCTTTTTTTTTGTTTTTTAAATTTTGAAAGCCTAAATAAGCCTCTGGTAGTATTTTATATTGGTTTTTGGAATTCATACATATAATTGACAGGAATATAAGAGATGATATGGATGATATGGGGGAGAATATTGGCTCTAGAACTTGGAAACTTGACTTTGAATTTAGATTTTGTTAGTAATTGGGGCTCTGGGTCAATCATTCAGCCTTTCTTCATTTGTAAGGTGAAGGGTCTGGACTGATTGGTTATTGAAGTTCCTTCAAGGTCTCTATCTTTGATTGCATAATCCTTTGATCTAAAGAAGGCTCTGATAATATTAATATAATATTAATAATAATTCACTCAGAAGGGGATTTTTTTTTCTTTTGAGAACTTCACTGCCCTTCCCGTCATCTGGATGCTCAAAAACAGAAAGCTTCACAAGCTGTGCTTTCTTCATGGTCTCTTCTCTTCAAGGAAATCCACACTTTTATCCACCTCATCTCTTGTAGATGTTTGCTTTTCATAGGCCAAAACCCCATTTGGGGCCAGCATCATCTTTTGCCAGGATCATTATGTCAGCTTGCTCGCTGTTCTCACAGCTTTTGTGTTCTATCTTCCATGTTCCACCTTCCACATTGCTATCAAAATCATCTTTCCAAATCCTGATGTGTGACTATGTCACTTTGTGGATCAAGAATCTTCAGCCGTCATAAGAATAAAATACAAATTACTTCTTTGTTCATTTAGGGCCCTCCCATAGTTTCAGGAGTTTGCTGCTCTCAGTTTTGATTAGGAAGAAAACAATGCACAGAGTGGCCCTCAGAGCCAAGACAAATTAAGTTCATTTCCGCAAAATACTGGCTCTGTAATCCTGGACCAGGTGCTAAGCAACTCATTGCCCTCAGATAGCTATGCTCTAAGATGGTAAGTTGAAAAATAGTTAACATTGATCTAGACTGGTACAAGGAGTTTCCTTTTGAGCAGCTCTCCATGATAAAGAAAAAAACACCTACATGACAACAACAATAACAACAAAACATTGAAAAGTTAATAACGTAATTGTCTTTGACTAGTAGAAGCCAGAAGACCTAAAATCTTAGGACTGACATTCTGGGGTATTGAAACAGGTCCTGTACTATCAAAGATCTAGAATTAAAAGATACCTCAGATTTCCTCGGATGCAACTCCTCATTTTACTGAGATAAATAAATTGAGGTATGTAAGTGACTGATCCAAAGTCATACAAGTCATTTTAATGTCTATAAGTATGAACTAGCATGACTCCAAATATAAGGCCTGTTATATGGAATGGGTTTTTAGTTAGCAATGTATGGGTTTTAGGAACTTAACTGCTCAGCTATTTTTGTCAGTAATCTAATTAGTGATTGACAAGTGGCTGTCTGGCTACTTGGAAAGGGGTGTAACAATTCAATTCTGTCAGAACAATAAGTCTTCGGAAAGAGGGGCAGAAATGAAATATATCACTGCATTGAGACGGTTTTTTAAATAGTCTTCAAAATTGAATATTGATTCTGTATCTCAAAGATAATGAAAAAGGGAAACGAATCTACATGTGCAAAAATGTTTGTAGCAGTGTTTTTCGTAGTAGCAAAGAACTAGAAATTGAGTGGATGCCCATCTGTTGGGGAATGGCTGAATAAGTTTTGGTATATGAATGCCATAGAATATTATTGTTCTATAAGAAATGATGAGCAGGCTGATTTAAGAAAAGCCTGGAAAGACTTACATGAACTGATGCTAAGTAAAGTTAGTAGAACCAAGAGAACATGGTATACAGCAACAAAAAGATTATATGATGATCAACCATGATAGATTTGGTTCTTTTCAACAATGAGGTGATTGAGGTAAATTCCAATAGACTTGTGATGGACAGATTCTTCTACACCCAGAGAGAAGAATTTGGAGACTGAATGTGGATCACATCTAAGTATTTTCACCTTTTTTCCCCTTTTCATTTTTTCCCTTTTGACTTGGTTTTTCTTGCACAGCATGATAAATGTAGAAATGTGTTTGTAAGAATTGCACATATTTAACCTATAATAGATTACTTGCTATCCAGGGGAAGGGGAAGAAGGGGAAAAATTTGGAATACAAGATTTTGCAAGGGTGAATATTTAAAACTATCTTTGCTTGTATTTTGAAAACTAAAAAATAGCCAAAAACCAGATAAGAATAAGCACAGCACTACTAAAAAACAACAAAAACTGAATTGATTTTTTAAAGGAGAAAACTTTCCCAAATGATATTGAAATCTGACATAATATTGTGATATTGTGATTTCCTTTCCAAATCTTACTTTTATTCGATCTTCTCTCAATTGGAGTCACAAGAGTAAGAGGTGACAGCATTTCTCTTTGTCTCACCAGTTTGCAGAAGGGAGATCTATGAGGCGTTTTAATCACAGGCAACAACTGGACCCAAGAGAGGTAATATGATTTTGTTCTAATTACAGGATTTCTTGTGTGTTTTTGTCTTTAGACTTACTTAAGAATTTGATCCTCAATTTGGAGAAGTCATTTTTGATGGATTTGCTTTTTTTCTGAGCTATAGGCTCTCTCTAAGATCTATATGTTTATAAACCTGAATTTTATGACTCTTTCTATATGTGAAACAAAATGTAGTCAATGTATTTCAACCATCTTTGCAACTTCATTAGGTTTGATCCTGGACAAATCACTTAACCCTGTTTGCCCCAGTTCTTCATTTGTAAAAATGAGCTGGAAAAGAAAATGATAAGCTACTCTAGTATCTTTGCCAAGAAAATCCCAATGGGGTTCCAAAGAGTAGAACATGACTGAAATGATTCAACAACAACATCATCATAAACAACATTTTCATATTTCTGTGACCATTAGTGGAGGAAATTTCCACCTTGATTAAATCACAAAACTGAAACTCTAAAAATAATTGTGCTTGTATCATAAAAACTCACATTTACGCTTTCAGTTTTCCAAAATTTACATATACTATCTCATTTGATTCTCATAAAAACTGGGTAAGGGATATCCCTAAGTGACTTGCTCAAAGTAGGTCATGCAGTTTGTTAATTGTAAAAAGAAGGTATTAAATTGGGGTCTTTCTGATTCTAAGTCCAACATGCTATTCATTATCCCATTCTATATATGATAACATATATCCCAGAAGGTCAGAGATCCTTTCCTAATTATGTTCACATTTCCCTTGACCAGAGCACTGTGCTGACCACAATCAGCACTTTATATAAATTTGGGATGAATGAGTGAATCTTCTGAAAAAAACATCCACTTGGTTCAGAACTTCTTCTATCCCTTCAGTGTTTTCAGGGAGCTAGTACTTAACATCCCCATCTCCACTGAAAGGAGACATGCAGTAGTTGCTCATTGCCATAGCCTGAGGCATTTTTGCTGAACATGATTTCTATGTGTGTTTCTGAACTGAAAGAAACTGAAAGCTCATTTGGACTTTGTAGTGTGGGAAGACCTGTTTGTGCTTTGCACTTCTGATTTTAGTTCCAGCCAGGATTATTTTAGTGATGAAGCCATTTCCCCTTGTTTTTATTGTGGTTGCTTTCCCATTCAATTATTTTCTGGACCTGACATTGTACTGTGCTACTACTTTTGTTAGAAAAGCACTTTGGAAGCTCCATGACTTCTCCAAGTTTCCATTTTTCACTTCACTTCTACCTTGCTGAATTGTTAGTGCTATCCGCCCACTGGTTGCCATGACTCAGAGCCGGAGATTGCTTTCAAGCAGACTCTTCTAGGGCCATAGGTTTATAAATACCCTAGTGGCATATTGTGAGGTGTCCCAGGGTGACTGGAAAGGAAATATGTCTTTGGCTTCTTTTGGAAGAGCTGGTTGTTTTTTATGGTTTTGTTTTGTTTTGCTAATGGCAGAACTGTGAAAGGTACAAGCAGCCCTTGCATGCTCATTCCAAAGTAATATGTTTCATATGGACATGGGACCAGAGGTTTAAAGCTCTTTCCAACATCACTCTGGTAGAATGGAAACCATGAGAGGGCAAACTTTTGCTCCTAGTGGGATGGGAAACCAGTGATTAAATGGCATTGGGAAATAAGAAAGCAGGAGGCAATTTAGAAATCTCCAGATTAGACTCTAAAATCCACACCCAATCCTGATTTTTCGTGGAATCATAACATTTAGAGCACAAAGGTGCCTTTAGGACCAGCTACTTAACTTATATTATTATTAACTTAACTAATACTTAAACTTTTTTTCTGTCACATATACTTTAGTAGTCCATCAAAGCCTCTGGTTGCCTTTCTGGAACAATGTTCTTAAATGCATAAAATGGAATATATAGGGTTACAAAGGAAACCAATTATGCTGAAATAGTTATTAAAATACTTTAAAAATATTT
>JAJPUD010002075.1:313547-330730 GCA_023553655.1 Myrmecobius fasciatus
AAAGAGACAGGTAAAGAGACAGAAACACCCACAGAAAGAGACAGACACACAGAGAGAAAGAGCAAAGAGATACAAGAGAGACAAAAAGACACAGAGACAGAGAGAGACAGAAAGGAAGACAGACACACAGATGGAGAGAGGGACAGAAAGGGGAGAGAGAGAAAGAGAAAAAAGAGAGAGAGACAGAGACAGACAGAGACAGAAAGAGAGACAGAGATGAATGAAGAAAGGGACAAAGACAGAGACAGTGAGACAGAAATGGAGACAAAGACAGAGACAGACAGATATGGAGACAGAGACAGAGAGACACAAAGAAGTTTAGAGAGAAACAGAGCTAAAGAGACAGAGATGGAGACAGAGACAGACAAAAAGGAAGAGAGGGGTAGAAATAGGCAGAGAGATAGAAAGACAGAGAGAGACGGAGACAGAAAAGGAGAGATAGAAACAGAGACCGAGAGACAGGCAGAAAGACAGAGATGGAGAAAGGCAGAGACAGAGAGAGAAGAGTCAAAGAGACTCTTAGGCAGAGACAGAAAGAGAAAGGAGGGTCTTTGAGGTGGTACCAGGTGAGAAATGGGATTTGTACTGTGCAATGGAGGGCCATGAAATGCAAGGCATGGGATTGTAGACAATCTCCTGATTGATAGGAAGAGGAAGGGTACTTCTACATTTTGACACCCTGAGGCAAAATCCTAGATGTCCCACTCTTAAATAGAGTTTCCATTTCCCATCCAAGCTCTTAGCTTTCTTATCTGTGGAAGGAGACAGGTTGGGCTGGAAGCTCTCTAGTTCCCTCCCAGCTCAAAATCCTGTATTTTCCAGTTAATTCTGGTCTTCATTATGTCCATGTGTACCTAGAGTGATGTCATTGTTTTTGTATAAAGCCTGAGGATCTAAAAGAAGAAACAGGTGTTAATTATTCTCTAGTTTCACAGATAAATAAGATTGAAGCCATGTGGCTTTGTTAAACTATATTCTACTCCTTTCTTTGATCACCCTCCCAAATGTTTACCACTCTCCCTCTACTTTTTTCATCCCCTCCCTCCCCTCTTCCTCCCCCACCCCCTCTCTTTACTTATATATTGTTACCTAGCTTTCTACTCCACTGATAATATTCATATCTTTGACATAAATTACTAAGCACATATTAAGCACTAGGAATACAGAGATAGCAATGAAAGATGAATGATTGATGAAAAAAATAGTAATGAAGAACTTCATGGGATGAGAAGTCATGGGTTGAATGTGACTTGTATAAATGAAGGAAGGGCACAGTATGTATAATCATAGATCTATCAACATTTCAAAGATAGCATATTAGATTTCAAGAAGTACCTAGAAAGGTCTCTAGGCAATCAATAAGCATATATTAAATACCTACTATGTATCAAGCACTAAGTAAACTATGCATAAAGGCTACATAAATAAAAAGTCACCCTATAAAATGGAATATTTTCACTAAATTAAGCTACACAATTTTGGAGTTGGCAATGAGAGCTTAAGAAAGTTACCTCCTTATCTACCTCAAACAAACTTGATTTCTTGCATGAATACAGCCTTGATTGACTTTGTTCAGAGATTACTCAAATAGAGAACTTTATATATAGCAATTTTTGTACATAGGTTAAGCCCTATAAACCATATTCAGAGAAAGCAACACAAACCGTTTCTTTAATTGAGTAGGAAGTGATAGAATGAGACAAGGGAGTTTGTCCAGATCACTATCTAGAAATATTCTATTTATTTTTATTAGTTATTCTTGCTATTTGGATGCTATTTGTGTGTGGGGAGGAGGGGTTTGCTCTACTGAAGAATTACAAGTATCTCGAGTGCCATGGAGCAAGGCCCTAGACATTGCACGCTATTTAGACTCTGCTCATATTTTAAGTCAGATTGAATATAAAACATATTGCTAAAAACAACATTTCAAATTTCCTCCATCACATCTTTCTTCTTACTAGCTCATAGAGTTTGCTTCTTTTATTAATATATTGGAATTGTTTACCAGCATTATACAATTTAGGGCAAAAAACCCTAAACACCTTTATTTCTCACTTTTCATTTACTTCATTGTTTTTGTACTTAATGACGCTGATAATTGGTCTCTGGATTTACTTTATACCTAGTGGGTTTGTTTATTGCTTATTTATTTATGCTGGCATCCTAACATTTTTATTTTATTTTATTTTTCATTTCTATTTCCTGTCCTTGTTTTCCCCTGAAGCATGTGTAGAAAAGCAAACACAATTATTCATCTTCTAAACTATTAATCCTTGCTGCAAAATGCTTCTGATGTTTTCTTTCTTGATAATTGTTTAGCTAGTCTTCAAATACAGTTTTAAACAATTGTAAAAAAAAGTTATTTAGGTCTAATAATGGCTGATTAATCGTTTGTTTTTTCTGCTGCCAGTTTGTTATTAAATTTTAAATGTTATAAGACTGCATTGAGGCCAGATAAATATTGTTTGTGATATTGCAGTTTTTTTTTCTTTACTTGTTTTCTCTTGAAGAATAATGTTTCTCCATTTTACCCTCTCTCTCTTAACAGGGAAAATGATTTTTTTACTAGTAGATTTTAATTTGTTTTAATTCATTCCTTTCAGAACCTTCTTCCCACCAGGCTTCTTATACTTTATTGAGTAGGCTTTAAAGGGGGAATTTCACTGTGCCTCTAGATGATAGCACAGATTTCGAACTGGGATGGATCTAAGAGACCATGGGGTTCAATCCCTTCTGTTTACAAATGGGAAAACTGAAGTTAAGTGACTTGCCTGATTTGACACAAGTAACAAACATCAGAAAAGTTATTCTAACTCAGCTCCTTTGACTCTGGAGAGTGTAATCTTCCCATTATACTATGACATTTTTTGTCAGAAAGCTGACAAAAGGAGCATAAATAAGGCTAAATAAGTCTAGAAAGTTAGGCTAGAACTAAATCGTATATACTTTAAATGCCAAATTAAAGTTTTCATTTTGTCTTAAAGATAATAGGGAGTCATAGAAAACTCTTGATGTAGGAATTGAGTGTTATGATCAGCTATCTAATTAAGCCAGATGATCCAGATGTGATAAGTACAGCTGATCTTTTCTGAAGAGATCGCCAGAGCATCTTCAGTTGCCCATAATGATTCAAGCTCTTTGCTTACCATAGAGAAAATTCTACAACATGAAAAGATCCATGAAAAGTTGAAGTGAGATTTGATAGTTTGAACTGAATATCAAGTCTTTTGAAATTCTATGGATTGTAATAGATAAGTATTTTTTTCTTCCTCTCTATTCCTTTTTTGAATTAGAAACAAAAGAAAAAGAAAGCTCTTGTAACAGCAAAGGAAAAAAAAAATTCCCACATCAGCTACATGCAAAAAATCTGTTTTATTCAGTATCTTGAGCCTTATTGACTTTCTGTAAGGAGCTGGGTAAAATACATCATCATTGCTTCTTTGGAAAGATGGTTGGTGAGTGTGTTGACCTGAGTCCTAAAGTCTATCAAAATTGTTGATCTTTATGATGGCATTATTGTTATATAACTGGTTCTCCTATTTCTGCTCACTTTTCTCTGCATTAATTCATACAAATCTTTCCATGTTTTTCTATAATTGTCCCAGTTGTTCCCAGTTCCTCATGAACAGTAAGGAAGATATCAGCAGCAAAGACCCTTGAACAGAGGAGGACTCACTGCTCCAAAGTGTATTTTGAAAGGACTCTTCACTATAATATCCCTCAAAATTTGCCACCTAGCCTTTACTTGAAAACCTGACCTGCTAGAGACCCTTTTACCTCCAGAAGCAACCTATTCTGCTTTAGGATTGAACATAGTAGGGAGTATTTTTCCTCACATCCAGCCTCAATTTTCTTTACTTCCTACCCTGGTTCTGCCCTCTGGGGCCAAACAGAATATCCTTCCATATGACAATCTTTTAAATATGTAGATAACTCTCATGTTCCTTCTATGTCTTTTATATTCCAAGATAAACTTTTCCAAGTTTCTCCAAATCATATTCATATTGAATTGGTCTCATATTTCTTTAACATTCTGGCTTCTCTCCTCTGGATGCTCTTCAGTGTATATTGTTTTCTCCTGCAGAGCGAGGTCTCTCCAATTTTTTTTAGTGTATCAACATCCTTCCCATCTCTACCCTCAGAACAGGACATAACTCCAGGTGTCTGACCAGAGAGGCATCTATTAGGACTATTATTTACTTATTCTCAATAGCTACATCTCTCTTAATGAAGTCCAAAATTTAATTAAAAAGCTAGTAGGTCAATGGATAGAGAACTGAGCTTGAAGTCATTAAGACTTGAGTTCACATATTGTTTTAGGTACTTACTAGTTATATGACCCTAGATAAGTCACTTAACCTCTGCCTCAGTTTCTTTAACTTTAAAATGAGGATATAAATGGTATCTAAATGATATATTTGTAAAGTGCTTAGCATAGTTCTTTGTGTGCAGTAGGATTTATTCCCTTCCCATTATTTTTGGCTACTACATCCCCCATTGACACATATTCTGTTTGCAATCCCCTCAAACTTCATATATATTTTATCTCTCTCTCTCTTTCTTTCTCCCTTGCCCCCTTTCTCTCTTTCTCCCTCTCTCCTTTTCTCTTTTTCTCTCTCTTTCTCTCTCTTCCTCTCTTTCTTCTTTTTTCTTTCATCTACCTATTTCTTTATTTATCCTAATTTTTTTTCAGATAAATTGCAGTCTGGCCATCCTTCCACCATTATAATTTTTGACATTGATTTTTAAGGTCATTGTCTGTGTAAGTGAAATCTCTCTTGGATAATAGTAATAACAATAAAAATTAGCATTTACGTATAATACTTTGAATTTATCATGCTATTGTAGTCATTTTTTAGAAATTTTCAGTTCATAGTGATCTCTTTTTGGGATTTTCTTCACAAACTGGAGTGGTTTGCTATTTCCTTCTTCAGTTCATTTTATAGATGAGGAAACTGAGGCAAATAGGGTTAAGTAATTTACCTATCAAATTAAGTGTCTAAAGTTGGATTTGAACTTATGAAAATGAGTCTTCCTTATTCCAAGGTTAGTGCTCTATCCATTGTACCACCTAACTGTCTCCTACTTGTACATAGTTGTTTTCACTTTGTCTCTCCCAGTAGATTGTAAGCTTCTTGAAAGCAAGGACTACTTTTTTCTTATTTTCTTTGTATCCACAGTAGTTAGCATAGTATCTAGCATATATTAGACATTTAATAAAAGCTAATTGCTTGACAGACTAATAAATTTTCTCTAAACATCTGATTCCCTTAGAGAAATTTTTACTTTGGAAATTTGATCCCAAATAATTCACTAATATATGCTGTCCAATTGAGCCCCTCAAATTCTTCTACAATCTCTTGCTCCTTTTGTCAAGTTCATTCTGACCATTTAAATTAATTAATTGCACAAATTAAAATCAAATTAAAATTTAAAAAATTAAGACATAAGCACCAGTATAAATAACAAGAGAGAATCAAGCAGAATTGTTGTTGGTCCTGATGTAAATAGAAATTGTATCACAGATTCAAACTGGAAAGGATCTCAAATACATTAAATTCAATCCCTTCATTTTACAGATGAGGAAACTGAAGTGCAGACTAGTCAAGTGATTTGCTGAAAATCACACAGATTGTAAGGGATAGAAATGAGAGTTAACCTCAGGCCAATTGACTCCAAATCCATGATCTTTCCATTGGACCAAATTGCTTGGCTTTGATACTGCTCCAAATAGGGGATGCAATAGAAACACTCCTGGGAAAGCCTATAAAAAAAGAGGGAAAATGTTATTTTGTATATAGATAAATGAGATGATGAAACTCTCAGTTTTCTACCAGTATTCTTTTACCAGTCAATAACTGGTAGTCACTGGGGTTGGATAGTTCTTGGTTTGATCTGAGGGCTCCCAGCTACCTTCCTATGGAATCTGTAAAAACTTGGACCACATGGCATTGAATTATAGTAGATAAAAGACATTTTCTAGAGATAATTGTGTTTGTGTTACTTATCTGTGACCTTTGTCAAGTCATTTTCTTCTCTGAACCTTAGTTTCCCCAGCTGTAAAATGAGGAAAATGGATTAGTTGGCCTCTGAAGTCCTTTTTGACTTTAGAATTGAGATGCTCTGATTTAAAATTGAGAGGCTCTGATTTTATTGAAGTTTGGGTTTGGGTAGTTTTGGTAGTGACCCCCATATTAAATCCTTTAGCCAGTCTCCCTATTTTAAGCACCACATACCTCTTGACTATTGATCTAGGCTTGCTCTCATCCCTTGTTTTTCTTGTTTCCATTGGCTTTTCACATGGCTCTACCTCTTTTCATTTTTCCAATTTCATCCTACTAGGCACAATTTCTTAAGGTCTCTTAGGATCTTTTCATGTTGTAGAATTTTCTCTATGGTAAGCAAAGAGCTTGAATCATTATGGGCAACTGAAGATGCTCTGGCGATCTCTCAGAAAAGATCAGCTGTACTTATCACATCTGGATCATCTGGCTTAATTAGATAGCTGATCATAACACTCAATTCCTACATCAAGAGTTTTCTATGACTCCCTATTATCTTTAAGACAAAATGAAAACTTTAATTTGGCATTTAAAGTATATACGATTTAGTTCTAGCCTAACTTTCTAGACTTATTTAGCCTTATTTATGCTCCTTGGATTCTATAATTCAAGCAAATTACTTTTCCTGTCCTTCATTGAATTTAGTATATCATCTCTATTGTCTCCAATGTTTTTGTATTGGTCACCCTCTAAGGTTGTTATGGGTTCCTATTTTTAGTTTCTTTCAAGGTTTAGTACCACCTCATATCAGAAAGCTTTTGCCTAAACTGGAAGAGTTCTCTCCTATCTCAATTATTTTGTATTTACTTACTACTTTACACTCTGTTTCTCCTGGGAAAAGTCCCCTTGTAGGGGACTAGGCCATCTTTTAGAGCTGTCTTTACTCAATTTCTACCAGAGTACTCTGTTATTATCAATAATTATTAATTGTTAATCAATAAATGTTGAATTGAATAAAATTGTTTTACTTTTATTTAGCTGTAAATCAATTTTTACCTTGAAAGCTAAATTAAAAAAAATTAAACTTTCAAGGATCCAGAATCACTCCCTATCATGATGAAATATAGCATTCTCTTTAATTGCCTTGCACATGGTGGGCTCATTGTTGCTTAAAAAAGTATTTGTTTAAAATTAAAAACCCTCAATTAAATACCAAATTGGAAATTCTAAAAGTAAAAGGAGAAATTAATAAAATTGAAAATAAGAAAACTATTGAGTTAATAAATAAAACTAAGAGTTGGTTCTATGAAAAAACCAACAAAATAGATAAGCCTTTAGTTAATTTGATAAGAAAAAGGAAATCAAATTGTTAGTCTCAAGAATGATAAGGGAGAACTTTCCTCCAATGAAGAGGAAATTAGAGCAATAATTAGGAGTTACTTTGCCCAACTTTATGCCAGTAAGTTTGATAATCTAAATGAAATGGAGCAACATCTACAAAAATATAGATTGCCCAGGTTAACAGAAGAGGATATAAACTATTTAAATATCCCCATATTAGAAAAAGAAATAGAACAAGCTATTAACCAACTCCCTAAGAAAAAATCTCCAGGGCCAGATGGATTTACATGTGAATTCTACCAAACATTCAAAGAACAATTAATTCCAATACTACACAAACTATTTGAGAAAATAGGGACAGAAGGTATATTGAAAGAATCCTTCTATGAGACCGATATGGTGCTGATAGCTAAACCAGGTAGGGTGAAAACAGAGAAAGAAAACTATAGACCAATTTCCCTAATGGATATTGATGCAAAAATTTTAAATAAGATATTAGTAATGAGATTACAGAAAGTCATCCCCAGGATAATACACTATGACCAAGTAGGATTTATACCAGGGATGCAGGGCTGGTTCAATATTAGGAAAACTATCAGCATAATTAATTATATTAATAACCAAATTAACAAAAAACATATGATTATCTCAATAGATGCAGAAAAAGCCTTTGATAAAATCCAACACCCTTTCCTATTAAAAACACTAGAGAGTATAGGAATAAATGGGCTTTTCCTTAAAATAATCAGTAGCATCTATTTAAAACCATCAGCAAGCATCATATGTAATGGAGACAAACTAAAACCATTCCCAATAAGATCAGGAGAGAAACAAGGCTGCCCACTGTCACCATTACTATTTAATATTGTATTAGAAATGTTAGCTTTAGCAATAAGAGAAGAAAAAGAGATAAAAGGAACCAGAGTAGGTAATGAAGAAACCAAATTATCACTCTTTGCAGATGACATGATGGTATACTTAGAGAACCCTAGAGATTCAACTAAAAAACTACTAGAATCAATTCACAACTTTGGCAAAGTGGCAGGATTCAAAATTAATCCACATAAATCATCAGCATTTTTATATATTACCAACAAAGTTCAGCAGCAAGAGATGCAAAAAGAAATTCCATTCCAAATAGCAGATGATAGGATAAAATATTTGGGAATCGATCTGCCAAGGAAAAGTCAGAAACTATACGAACTAAATTACAAAACACTTTCCACACAAATAAAATCAGACCTAATCAATTGGAAAAATATTAAGTGCTCATGGTTAGGCAGAGCGAACATAATAAAAATGACAATACTACCCAAACTAATCTACTTATTTAGTGCCATACCAATCAAACTCCCAAGAAATTATTTTACAGATCTAGAAAAAATAGTAGCAAAGTTCATTTGGAAGAACAAAAGGTCAAGGATCTCAAGGGGATTAATGAAAAAAAAAGGCAGATGAAGGTGGCCTTGCTGTACCAGATCTAAAACTATATTATAAAGCAGTGGTCATCAAAACTCTTTGGTACTGGCTAAGAAATAGAGCAGTCGATCAGTGGCACAGGATAGGATTATCAGGACAATCTAGGCAATAACTCTAAGAATCTAGTATTCAATAAACCCAAAGACCACAGCTTTTGGGATAAATACTCACTATTCGGCAAAAACTGCTGGGATAATTGGAAACTAGTGTGGAAGAAATTAGGGCTTGACCCATACTTAACACCACATACCAAGATAAGATCTAAATGGGTTCATGATCTAGATATAAAGAGGTACTTTGTAAGCAAGTTAGAGGAACGTAATATAGTTTATCTCTCAGACCTGTGGAGATGGAATAAATTTATGTCCAAAGAAGACCTGGAACTCCTAATTGAACACCAGATGGATAATTTTGATTATATTAAGTTAAAAAGTTTTTGTACAAATAAAACTAATGTAGACAAGATTAGGAGGGAAGCATCAAATTGGGAAATCATCTTTACATTTAATGGTTCTGATAAAGGCCTCATTTCTAAAATATATAGAGAATTGTCTCATATATATAAGAATTCAAGCCACTCTTCAATAGATAAGTGGTCAAGGGATATGAACAGACAATTTTCAGATGAAAAAATTAAAACCATCTCTAGTCATATGAAAAGTTGCTCCAAATCACTATTGATCAGAGAAATGCAAATTAAGACAACTCTGAGGTACCACTACACCCCTGTCAGATTGGCTAAAATGACAGGAAAAGATAACGATGAATGTTGGAGGGGATGTGGGAAAACTGGGACACTAATACATTGTTGGTGGAACTGTGAACGGATCCAACCATTCTGGAGAGCAGTTTGGAGCTATGCTCAAAAAGTTGTCAAACTGTGCATACCCTTTGACCCAGCAGTGTTTCTACTGGGCCTATATCCCAAAGAGATCTTAGAGGAGGGCAAGGGCCCCACATGTGCAAGAATGTTTGTGGCAGCCCTTTTTGTAGTGGCTAGAAACTGGAAACTGAAGGGATGCCCATCAATTGGAGAGTGGCTGAATAAATTATGGTATATGAATGTTATGGAATATTATTGCTCTGTAAGAAACGACCAGCAGGACGATTTCAGAGAGGCCTGGAGAGACTTGCATGAACTGATGCTGAGTGAAACGAGCAGAACCAGGAGATCATCATACACAGCAACAACAGTATTACATGATGATCAATTCTGATGGACATGGCTCTCTGCAACAAAGAATTGTCTCAAACCAGTTCCAGTTGTTCACTGAAGAAAACCATATACACCCAGAGAGAGGGAAATGAAATATGGACCAAAATGTAACATTTTCATGATCTCTATTGACATTTTCTTGCATTGTGTTGCCTTTCTCTGATTCTTTTTTTTTCTTGTAGATAGGATTTTTCTTGCATAACTTCTCAAGCATTTCAACATTATTAACATGTAGTGGACTTCCTGCCATCTAGGGGAGGGGAGAGAACTGAGGGTAAAATTTGTAATGGAAAGCTTTGTAAAGATCAGTGTTGGGGAACTACCCATACATATGTTATACAAATAAATAGCTTTAATAAAAAAATAAAATTAAATTAAATTAAAAAAAAAACTTTGTTTAATTGAATCATTGGCCTACTTTGCATATGCCATGTGTCATAGTGGAAAGAACTCTAGGTTTGTGAGTCAGGAAATCAGGATTCTCATTTCAAATCTGTACTAAAATTACTCTGTAACCTTGAGCAAACTGCCTCACTCAGTCTGGACCCATCTGCCACATGACAAGCTGAGTCTATCTCTGTTTTCTTCCTGTTTTGGCTTTAATTGGATTCTCCTACCAATCAGCTTGTGGGTGCCCCCAGGGTACTCAGTGTATAGCTACACTAAAATGTTTTCATGATAAATGAAGTGCAAGCCTCCTTAACACTCTCCTTGCTCTGTCTGGGTTTCTATGGCTAGCTAAATCACATCTCTGTCACAAAACAGCATGCACAGGGGACATAGCTTGGGAAGCTTTTAACCACGTCACTTATATTATTCTAAAATTCTTTATACCAGTGAAACGTCCCCCAAAGACCTTTTTTTTGTTTATTGCCCTAGTCCTTATCAATAATTCTAGACTTCTTTATCAGAATCAAAAGACCGGTTCAGGCTTTAAGATTCCAACTTGGTCAAATGAAGATAACGGAATAATCCCTGTGATTTATAATTCAAAAAGTGTGAAAAATTGGAGCAGAAAAAGAGATGGGGATCATAGGGTAGGAGAGCAGAGAAGAATATATATGACTCCACAATTACACTTTTTGAATTATAAGTCAGATATAGTAGGAACAGGGCAGGGAGTAAAAGGATGTTTCCATTAATGATGATGGATAATTAGAAGAAATCGTTTTGAAACCATATAACCTTAGACATTTGCCACAAGCCTAGAGACAGTACTGAGTATAAATGTAGAAAGAAAAAAAATCGAGTCTAGATTGAATACATGGGTAAAAACATCCTGAGTGTGATTTCTTCAACTGATGTTGTTGCAAGTAAATGGAGACATTTTTTGAGATGAATGGTCATCATTTCCTGAACTCGATGTGTTGGTGTCCTTTAAGAACTCAACATGGAAAACATTTATCTTCTCTTTGATGAAGGGAGGCAAAATACAGCAAGCATTGGCTGTCTCTTGAAGGCTATATCCCTAGGAATTGACAAAGCATGACAGTTCCTGTAGGGCCAAAAAAGCATCTTTATGGAATTGTATTTATGGGGAATTTTATGGCATCCATTGTTTCTATTCTTTAAGTATATTGACAAACAGAAGCAACTCGAATATAGAACCAATGGCTTGGACTTAGATCCAGACTAGAGAGAGATTACTCTAGTTAGGCTAGGTACCATGTTGCATACTTATTTCAAGAGAAAATTAAATGCAACTAATAATAATAGTAATAAAACAAAAACTATGATGTGATATTATGGGATATAATTAAATTGAATCTTTCTGTTAGAATTGATTATGATGATGTTTGGATTATTTATTGATTCCAATAGTCTGAGAGTTCTTTTCTAAATGTTACACTCTATTTAAGAACAATTGCAAATAATTTTAGTTAACTGTAAATGCAGTGTGGATAGTGTATGAGTATATAGAGCTAGAATAAGGCAGAGACCTAGGGTGTATGTAACACAAAGGAATACACAATAAAGTGTAATTTTTAATATTTCTTTTTTATAAATGCACATACAAATGCCACGAAACAACTTCTATGTCTAAGGAATTGCACACTAATTCTAGCACCTGGCACATTGCTTAGTTTCAGTCATTTAAGGACTGATGGTTTTGTAAGTGAGGGAAATTCCCTCCATTGATGTAGATCTCAATCTTTTTCTAACTTAATAGTTGGTTTTTAGAAGGTGCTAAGGTCAAAAAATCTGTCAGCCTGCAGTCAAACTTGTGAAAAGTCTCATTGAGCTTAGCTAGGTACATCAGTTCAACTCAGTTCATAAGGCAGTTACTAAAAGCTGAAACAATACTTGACTCCAAGAAGTTTATCTTCCATGGTCTACTATGAAATAAACTTGAAACTTTTTCCAGATTAACTGAGCCTCCTAGAACTCATGTCTTTGAGAATACAAAATTATTTTCCTACCCCATCAACAAGGTATCAAGTATCATTAAATAAAAGACCTATGGACATTGGATGTTGTTCAGTCATTTCAGTTGTGTCTTACTCTTTGTATACCCACTTGGGATTTTCTTGCCAAATGTTAGGATTCTTCTTCTTTCCTTCTCCTCCTCATCTTTTTTCTTCTTGTTCTTTTTTCTTGTTCTTCTTTTTCTTCTTATTTTCCTCCTCCTCCTTCTTTTATTCCTCCTTCCTCCTCCTCTTCTCTCCTGCCCATCTTCTCCCTTCTCCCCTTCCCCACTTCCTCACTCTTCTCTCCTTTTCCTCAGCCTCCTCCTCCTTCTTCTTTCTTCTCTATGATGTAATTGGTGCTGCTTTGTTCATCCTTAATCAGACAGTTTCCTCATCAATAAAATGAAAATACTAATAATGCCCCCTTCATAGATGGTTGTAAAATTCAAATTACTCTGCAGACCTCAAAGGACTACACACATTTGAGCAACTACTACTTAAATTAGATTTTAAGTGGTTTTATTACATTGAAATCTTTGTCAACCTAGGAGGTTAACATTCTTTTGCAATGAATGCAATTTACAAAAGGCCAGAGCTGTCTTCCATGGGATGACTCAGAAATAATACTTTGATTTAGAATAGAATTAGGAGTCTTTTACAAGGAGTCTACAATTATAATGGGAAAATATGGTCATGTGAAAATAGCATTATGTGGGTGCTGGGTAAAGGAGAATAGGACATTAGGGAAACACTTCACAATTCTTTTGTTCTGCCATCAAGCAGATCATATACTACTTGATCAGTAACCTCTTCCTTCCTAGCTCTATTTCATACCTCAATTAGTTCAAGCATTTATTAGGATCTTTCTGTGTACCAGGAAATGCACAAGATACAGTGACTAAACAATAATGTGTTCCTGTCCTCAGTGAACTTGCATTCTACTGGGAGGAAGAGGGAAATGAGAAATCTCTCATTAGGCCAATTAAATATATTATTCCAACCACATATATTTATGTTTTAAACTTTTTAAAAATTTCTAAATAGACAAAAAACCAAAAACTCAAAAAAGGAAAAAAAAGACATGTACGTAGCAGACATAAGAGAGGATTCAAAATATGAAACAATAAATTCCCATTTCAAGAAAGCCAAATAATACCACACATTGTGTTCAGAGCTGTCCATCTTTCATTTGCTTCTTTGTAAATTTTCTTTTGTTACCTGCTGTGTACTTTTTACTTTATTTTTTTACTCCTTTCATACATCCCCATTTTCCCCCAGAAGGCCTACAATTAAGCATGGATACATGTACATGCACCACACACATAATATATGCATGCATACATACACATTCACATATACAAAGATATACATATGTATACATAAATATAGATAGATATAAAATCAAACACACACACACATATATATCCATATACATTCATCCATCTATGTAACACTGTACTATACTTATTTATGCTCTTTCTCTGAAGGTGGATAATATCATCCTTCATAAGTTCAAAGTTTTCCATATTTTTTAACTCCTCCAATTCATCGTTTCCTATACCACATCATTATTCCAACCTTTTCCTGTCTCATTATTTTATGTAATCTAAAACAATATTGATTAATATGACTGGCATATAGTATAGTTTCCCTATTTTCTTTTTTGGTTAAATCTATTTTAGCTTTAACTTTTTTGGGATCAATAATTACTAGCTAGCTCTGCTTTATTCTAATAAATTCTACTCTTGATCATTGGTATTATATTTGTGTATCTCTTATTTCCTATCCCTACTGACATCCCTGCTTTACTTTTACCTGCTTCCTTGCCTTAGTATTACAAAATTTATCCACTTACCCCCCCACCCCCAGGATCCCTCTGTTATCCTCTTCCCTAACCCTTTCCCTCCCTCTTTATCGTATTCCTATTCATTTATATACTTTATCACATTCTTATTAATTTATACATTCTTCTGTACCTCCTTATCCGATTCCCTTCCCCTCTAATTTCTTTATAAATTCAGAAGACTTTAATTCCCTTCTAGATACATATTTATTGTTTTCTCTTTAACCTATTCCTTTTGTGAGTAGGATTCCAGAATTACCAGCCCTCCTACTCCATCTAATTCTTCTATGTAAGTTCTTGTTCTCACACCTCATTCATATAACATAACTCTTTTTACCTTTTCCTACAGTTTTGCTTTTCACAATTACATAATACTAAGCTCTATCACAATCTTCTGAACAACCCAATTATTAATGACAACCTGAAACATATGGTTTACATTTTACATTTAAAACATAAGGGGGGGGGAGGAGGCGGAGCCAAGATGGTGAACTGCAGACAGCATTCTCTGTGAGCTCCAGAGACCTTCCCTCAGACCCAGACAAATTGAGCCTCCGAACTGATTCAGGAGTGAAGGCTCCACCAAACACTTGGACTACAACGCACTTCTATCAACAATCTACTTTGAAAGAACTCCAGAGAAGGTTAGCCTCAGGGGAAATCGGCCACTGGTCCCAATCAGACACCAGCCAGGGGGGAAGTCAGGGCTGTGATAGAGGGGCGGATTTTAGGCACCCAGGAAGCCCCTGGGAGACTCCTGGGCCACTTTGCTCTGCTTGCAGGCAGTGCTTTGGCAGATCTGCCTTTGGTAAAGGGTGGACTGAGAGCAGCTGAAAACGTGGTCCTAGTGCGGATCTAGCCCCACCAGCCTCAGACTGGAAGTCAACTCGGCAAACTGCCCCAGGGCAAATTGAAACTGCTGCAATATTCCCTGCTGGTGACTGATACCTCAACTCAAAAGCATGAATAAGAAGCAGAAGAGAGCTCTCACCATAGACAGCTTTTACGGAGAAAAAATAGAGCAGTCCCCAGATCCTGAGATTCTGAAAAGCATCCCAGATGAAGCCACAAAGGTGGACTTAAGCTGCTCTCCCTTCCAGAAGGCTTACCTGGAAGATTGCATTAAGAATCTCAAAAGAGAGATAGAAGAAGAATGGGGAAATAAATTGAGATCAGGGTAACAGAGATATCAAAAACTGGAAAACAGGACTGGTGAATTGGAAAAAGACAACAATTCATTGAAAAATAACATTGGTAAAATGGAAAAAGAATGCATTGAATCAAGAAATTCAATTGGCCAGCTACAAAAGGAGCTAAAAAAGATAACTGAAGGAAATAATACTCTAAAAATTAAAATTGAACAAATAGAAGTAAATGACTCAATAAGACTTCAAGAATCAGTCAAACAAAAACAAAAAAATGAAAAAAATAGAAGAAAATATGAAATATCTCCTAGGAAAAACAACTGACTTGGAAAACAGATCCAGGAAAGGTAATCTAAGGATTTTCGGACTCCCTGAAAGCCACAATGAAAAAAAGGAACCTTGATGCTATCTTCCAGGAAATTGTGAAAGAGAATTGCCCTGATGTTTTAGAATCAGAAGGCAAAATTGGTATTGAAAGAATTCACTGATCATCTCCTGAAAGAGACCCCAAAATTAAAACCCCAAGGAATATTGTGGCCAAATTTCAGGACTATCACACCAAGGAAAAGATATTGCAAGCAGCTAGAAAGAAACAGTTCAAATACTGAGGAACTGTAATTAGAATTACACAGGATCTGTCAACTTTCACATTGAAGGATCGAAGGGCCTGGAATCAGATATTCCGAAAGACAAAAGAACTTGGATTACAGCCAAGAATAAGTTATCCAGCTAGAATGAGCATCATCTTCTAGGGAAGAAGATGGTCATTCAATGATACAGGAAATTTCACCTATTTCTAATGAAAAGACCAGATCTGAACAAAAAATTTGACCTCCAAATACAGAACTCAAGAGAAGCATAAAAAGGTAAAAAGGAAAGAACTCTTGAGAACTATATTTCTACTATAGTAATCCTTAAAGAATGGGGGTATAATATGATTTTTCTTTGATAATAATGAAATGGAAATTAGAGGTGGAAGGGATACCATACTGAAAAAAAGGGGGGGGGAAGGAGGCAAAATAAAGTAAAAATAAAGGAAGTAAAATAAGGCGAAATCTCATAAAGAGACATAGAAGATCTAATATAATTGAGGGAAAGAAGGGAGGGCGATGAGTATTGTGTAAACCTTACTCTCATTAGATTGGACTCTAAGAGAGTATATCAGACACATTTGGCTTCAAAGAAAGGCCTGACCCTCCTTGTGAGAAGGTGGGAGGGAAAGGAGAAAAGGAAAGGGATAAACTAATAGAAGGATTAGGGGAAAGGTATAAAGGGAAGGGAGGGACTCTAAAGGGGGAGGACTATTGGTGGGAGGTGGTCATCAAAAATAAAGTACTGGGGAGGGGGTAGGGAGAGAGAGGAAAGGGAAGAGAAAATCATAACTCTGGGTAAATAAGATGGCAGGGAATACAGATATAGTTATTTTAACTGTGAATGTGACTGGGATGAACTCTCCCATAAAATGGAAGCGGGTAGCAGACTGGATTAAAAGCCAGAATCCTACAATATGTTGTTTACAAGAAACACATCTAAAACATAGAGATACATACAGAGTGAAGGTAAAGGGCTGGAGCAGAATCTTCTATGCTTCAGGTGAAGAAAGAAAGGCAGGGGTAGCAATCCTTATCTCGGATCAAGTAAAAACAAAAATAGATCTAATTAAAAGAGATAAGGAAGGAAACTATATTTTACTAAAGGTACCATAGACAATGAAATGGTATCAATACTAAACATATATGCACCTAGTGG
>JAJPUD010002075.1:335730-356435 GCA_023553655.1 Myrmecobius fasciatus
TCATATGAAAAGGTGCTCCAAATCACTATTGATCAGAGAAATGCAAATCAAGACAACCCTGAGATACCACTTCACACCTGTCAGATTGGCTAAAATGACAGGAAAAGTTAATGATGAATGTTGGAGGGGTTGTGGGAGGGCTGGGACACTGATGCATTGTTGGTGGAGCTGTGAACGGATACAGCCATTCTGGAGAACAATTTGGAGCTATGCTCAAAAAGTTATCAAACTGTGCATACCCTTTGACCCAGCAGCATTTCTATTGGGCTTATATCCCAAAGAAATCATAAAGGAAGGAAAGGGCCCCACATGTGCAAGAATGTTTGTGCAGCCCTTTTTGTAGTGGCAAGAAACTGGAAATTGAATAGATGCCCTTCAATTGGAGAATGGCTGAATAAATTATGGTATATGAATATTATGGAATGCTATTGTTCTGTAAGAAATGACCAGCAGGACAATTTCAGAGAGGCCTGGAGAGACTTGCATGAACTGATGCTGAGTGAAGTGAGCAGAACCAGGTGATCATTATATACGGCAACAACAATACTATATGACGATCAATTCTGAGGTCCATGGCTCTCTTCAACAATGAAATGTTTCAAACCACCTCCAATTGTTCACTGAAGAAAGCCATATACACCTAGAGAGAGGGATGTGATATGTGGACCACAACATAACATTCTCATACTCCTTGATTGATGTTTGCTTACATTGTGTTTCCTTTATCTGATATATCTTTTGTGTAGATAAGATTTTTCTTGCACAACAATGATAAGTTTGGAAATATGTATACATATATTCGATTTGCCAATATTTTAACATAATTAACATGTAGTGGATATCCTGCCATCTAGGGGAGGGGTGGGGAGTTGGGGGGAAAAATTTGTAACAGAAAGCTATGTAAGGGCTAGTGTTGAAGAATTACCCACACATATGTTATGCAAATAAAATAAAATAAAATAAATGAATAAATAAATAAATTTAAAAAATAAATAAATAAAACATAAGCAGGTTGTACACATTAAGTTCCTTTAAATTAGTCTTTGATCTTTATCTTATATTTCTCTTGGATTTTATATATCAAATTTTCTATAAAGGTCAGGTTTTTGTTGTTGTTTTCTTTGCAATAAAACCCTGGAAATTTGACAACTCATTGAAAATTCTTTTTTTTCATTCAGGATTATGCTTAATTTTTCAGAGTATAAGATTTTTGGCTATAATGCTAGTTCTTTGGCTCTTCTAATACATAGTGTTCTAAGACTTGCAGTCTTTTAATGTAGATACTGCTAGTTCTTGTGTGATTTTAATTGTGACTTCAATGTATTTGAATTGTTTTTTTTTCTTTTTGTTCATAAAATTTTCTCCTTGATCTGAGGATTTTAAAACTTAGCAATGATGTTTCTGTAAGTTTTCCTCAAAGAACCTTTTTCAGGTGATTATTGGTAGATTTTTTCTATTTCTAATTTCTCCTTTTTTCTAACATTTCAGGACAATTTTCTTAAATTATTTCTTATACTATTATGTGAAGACTCTTTTTTTTTCGTTATAGTTTTCAGATAGTCCAATTAATCCCATATTTTGTCTTCTTGATCTGTAGTTTTTCTTGGTCTCTTAAAACTTTACTGACTTCCCATTGCCCAATTCTAGTTTTTAAGTAGTCATTTTCTTCCTCAAGATTCTGGATCTTCTTTTCTGTTGGTTGATTTTCTTTTCATAATTTTTTTATTCCTCCTCTTCTTTCTTCTTTCTTTTTCCTTCTTCTCTATTCTTTTTTATTTTTTCCCTTCAATCTCTCAATTGATTTTAAAATCTTTTTAGAGCTTTTATATGAATTCTTTTTGGGCAGGTGATCATTTAATGTAAGTCTTTGTGGCAGAAGCTTTTTTCTTTAACTTCAGTATAATTCCTTGAAGATGAACCCAGTCTTCCTTATTACCATAATAATTTTCTATTGTTGCGTTATTTCTTCTTTGCCTGCTAATTAAAAAAAAAAAACAACAAGAGCTTGTTAGTGTATTTATCCCTGGTCCTGGGGTGTGTATGTGTGGGGAAATGGTGCTTCTGGCTTCAGTTTTCTTCTCTGGCCTGGAAGAAACCAAGAACTCTACCCTTTTGTAAATGCCCACAGTCAGCAGTGTCTCTGCCATACTGCTTCTGCACTAATCTAGCATGGGCTGATTCCTTCTTGCTCAGGATGGCACCATCTTGGCAGCACAGATAGGCCTGGTGTTCTCTTTCAATCTTTTCCTGACTCAAATGCCCAAGTCCCCACACTGTCTAGGAGGTTAAAGTTCCTATGGCTGGAGTCAAGGATACCCCTCAATCCAGGTAGCTCCAGGACTCACTGCTTGTTGTTTCAGCAGAAATAGCCTGGAAGTGTTTACAATTCATAAGGACCAAACCTCTGCCTTAGTGTCTTTTTTTCAGATCTCTGATTGTTCCAGGAGGAGCACTGCCCCAACTCTTACCTGTTTTTAACCGTTCTACATTCACCCTGAGATGTAATTTTGTTATTTGTGGAGAAAATCTGGAGTACTTGAAATTTTCTGACTTACTCTACCATCTTCCCTGAATCCTCTATCTAATCGCATTAAAGAGATTGATCTTGTCTTGCAATTAATAATTTAGAAATGGGGTTCTGAGGGCCCATTAATCAATTGAATTCAGTTTATTTCTCTCTGGTCCCTGAGATCAGTCCATCTGACTTGCACCAGAAACATTCCATCTATCTTGTCCTCCATCCCCTTCTCTATTAGAATGTGAGTTCCTTGAAAGTAGGTACAGTTTTGCTTTCCTCTGTGTATCTTAAGGCATTGGACACAGTAAGCTCTTAATTCAATATTTTTTGTCTTCCCACTTTTATTCATTCATTCATTCACTCATTCATTTATTTATTCATTAATTTCATTCACCTATGCACTTTAATTTCATCTTCTTTCAATTTAATTCAACACATATTTATTAAGCTCTTCTACCATGTATAAATCAATATTTTGAGTGCTGGTAATATGCAGATAAAACCAGTCCTTTCCTTCAAGGAGTTTATATACTAATCATGGTCATTTTGAACAAAGCTTTCCATTATATGAAATCGGTTATGGGATTCTAGCCTTAAGCTAGGGATTCAGCATGCTGAAAGACCCCAACAATTTAGAATTTATGTCTGTTATTAATTCAATTTATAGTACTGGCACACAAAGCACTTTGCTAGGCACTGGTATTTCCAATTCTTTGAAGGAAGAACTTAGTTATTTATAGTTTATCCTGTAGATTCCTGCCTTGAGACAGGAGAACATGACCTGTTTTTTATGCCTAACCTCATTGGCTAATTACTTAATCTTCACAGAAGTCTAAAGCCCCAAGGATTTAAGACAAATGGAGTCAGCTCAATTCTTTTTGACTTAGCATTTCCTTTATCCCATGCAGTGGTGGTGGGCTATACTCAGTAAGATTGTACTTTATGTGTGTTCAAATGGGAGATTATATATCATGACACCTGAGAAGGCTTCCTGCTTCCTTTTCAGGTTTTCTCCTGAGCTCAGCAGAATTTTTTTTTTCCTAGGATGCTGGGCTCTTGGCAACTACTGCTTTGCTCTCACTAAGCTTACCTTTTTAACTATTAGAAGAACAGTTTCCAGAAAAGTGAGATGAAAGAAGGCAATCAAGACAAAACAACCTTTAAACCTGTTGGTTGCTAGTACCCACTTGCCTCTATGTTACTTGGTATATAGTTTCAATTTCTTTATATGTAGAAATGCTGCCTCACTTTCCCCCATGTAAGATCTTTGAGGAAAGGGGCTGTTTAATGTTTCTCTGTTTCCCTTGCACTTAGGAGCTTATACATAGCAAGTAATTCAGAAACCTCCTTGACTTAAATCACCATCCTACCTTCATTCCTTTATCCCAGCAATTCTTTGGACTTTTGACTGTTTCTTATTACCTATCGGTCCCAATTCAGAATTACTCATAATTTTTTCTGTTTTTTTTCCATCATTCTTGGAAATGAGTGATCTGCAAGTACAGTATGATTGCTTCTCCTGGCACCCCAATTTCACCAATTCTTGTAATACTGCCTAGAAAAATTCACACACACACACAGTGGAAGCAAGGTCTTGAGCATCTTGGGCTCAACTTGGGCTCTGTGATTATGATTTGTAGGAGAGGCAAATAGGAAGATCTTAGAGTTTGAACACTAGGGATTATCTGTTACTTGTACCTCTTTGGTGTCTACTGAAAGTAGAACAGATAAAGCAGTATCTAAATCTTTATTAAGAACCTAATGTGGATAAGCATTATCCTAGGCACCGAGGATGTATGGGGAGAAAAATAATATGATTCTCTCCTTTTACCTAGGCAATTACACTACTGAAAGGAAAACAGGTTCTAGGAAATCATGTATGTTTTTGGCATAGATCATGCTTGGGAATTAATTAACAAAGGAACTTCTATTGTAAAAAACTCCCTTACCAATGCTAGTTAGAAACCTGTAATGCAGCATATAGGAGAGAGTATGTTTCAAAGTTAGGACTACCTAGGTTCAAGTGTTGCCTTTAACACAGATTATGAACAAGTAATCTAAACTTTAAGTGAAGCTATTTTTAACTTGATTTTTCCATGAGCAAGCATTTTTCTCTCCTCTACCTGCAATGAACATAAATGTATGTTATTCATATATTAGAATATTTTACATAGGATATTATATGTATATACATATGTGTGTATTTTCACACACATAAACAAACACACCCACACACACATCCCAAGCACAACAATGCTCTTGCATAGACCATGTCCAGAAATACATGTCTCATTTAGTATCTTGAATTCATCACTTTTTTTGGCCAGGAAGTGGACAGGCTTCATCCTTAGTGCTTTAGAATTATAATTAGTCATTGTGGTTCCCAAATCTTCCAAAATTGTTTGTTTTTACTGTGTTGTTATTGCTATGAATAAATCATCCTCCTGGTTCTGCTTATTTTACTCTATACTACTTTGGAAAAGTCTTCCCAGGTTTCTCTGCATTTCACCATTTCACCAATTCTTATAGCACAATAGTGTAGTACTGCCTAGAAAAAATCACACACACACACACACACACACACACACAGATAGAAACATATATAATTTGTAGTACAGCTAGGGAGTGCCATAGTGCAGAGAGTTCTGGGCTTGGAATTAAGAATATTCATCTTCTTGAGTTCAAATCTGGTCTCATACACTTACTATCTTTGTGACCTTGGGCTAGTCACTTAACTCTGCTTACCTCAGTTTCCTTATCTGTGAAATAATCTAGAGAAGGAAATGGCAAACCACTCCAGTGTCTTTACAAAGAAGACTTCAAATGGTAACAGAAAGAATGGGACTTGACTAAAAAAAGACTGAACAACAGCAACTATTACTATGTTAATCAAATCTTGTGTGATCTTGGACAAATCACCTAATCTGTCTGTGCTATAGTTCCCTAATTTGTAAAGATGAGGATCTTAGATTAGAATTATTTTGAAGTTTTCCAATTCTGAAGCTGGGGTCCAATGATGAGCTGAGCATTGAGGGCTCAAGGCATACTTGAAGAATATGTTTATTTCCTCTTATTGAAATTACCTAGTCCATAATGTATGTCATTAAAGAGACCTGCTTCTTTGAGAAGCATCTGCTGATTTACTGTAGCTAAGAGTGCTAGCTTTGAAATCATGAAGAGCAGGGTTCAAATCTTGCCTCCGACTAGTGTTCTTGACTATGTCTGAGCCATTTCACTTCTCTCAATTTTACTACTCCATTGTGAAACATGGAATTGGACTAAATGAAGTCTGTGGTCTCTTCCGGCTCCAAAATTTATGGTTCTCTAAGTGCTTTAAGCTTCTTGGAAGAGAACAGATTGGTCATATTCAACTCTGTGGCCCCAGACTATAACACACTAATGCTTGTCTATGAGGTTTTCTTAGCAGATACTAGAGTAGTTGGCTATTCCCTTCTCCAGTGGATTAAGACAAACATAAGTTTGTATACATTTCTCTCAGGGTCATAAATCTAGTAAATGCTTAAGGGTAGATTTGAACTCAGATCTTCTTGATTCCAGGGCCAGTGCTTTATCCACTGAGCTACTCAACAAAACATTATTTAATTCTGGTTTTAGGGCATGTATTTGTGTTGCAAATATTGTCTTTGCTGCATTTTAAAAAAAATATAATGTAAGCTCTTACAGAGCAAGCATTGTTTCATTCATTCTTATTTTTTTAGGTATTCCCAGTGCATTATACACAATGAATGGCACAAATTAAGCACTCAATCAATGCTTACTGATTGACTGGAGGAATGAACCATGATAGAAATGGCATCATAATTTGATATCAGGGCAAAAGTGGCTACATATCCTGTCTCTAGCACTTCATAGGTATATGAACATGGTTAAGAAATTAACTTTTCTGAACACTGGCGGAGCTCCCCTATTAGTAAAATTGGGATGGGGACGTACTCCATTGAGTCAAATGGGTTAGTGTCTATGAATATGCTATGTAAACTTTATGTCCCTATGAAAATAGTAGCTATGAGGCTGCTAATACTGAAACTTGGCCCCTAGTCTCCTATTTGATTAGGCTCCTTTCTAAAGGATCCCTGTCTTTGAATCACCTTGTGTTCTTAGCCATTTTCAGAAGGGCTGTGGTCATGGTGGCCTTTGTCTAGAATATCTTTTCCTCTCTTTTTGTCCCTGTTTCTTTTTCTTTCACTTGAGTGGTTTTAGAGTTTCAATCTTCAAGGCACCATTCTCCTCCTTTTTATGTACATAAAAGGCAAAAACTAAGCACATAATGACCACAATTTGTTCTCTTATTTTCCTTCTCAGTGCAGATGTAAGAAAGCAAGTAAGCTGCAAAACTGAAGCATATTGATTTTTGGAGGGTTGTTGTTGGGTTCCATTTTTATAACATTTCCAATAATTTTCTCCAGAGATGTCTATAGGAGACTTCTCTTTCCTCACTTGCTTTCCTAGGTCCCTTTAATTCAAGGTACTTTACATGGTGAGTCCCAGACCTGCTTATTTGTAAAGAGTAGATTTTCTCAAATGCAGCTTTAGCCACTGTGGAGCTAACCCCTCAACCTTCTGCCTCTCTTTCTGCTGTAGAATAAAATTCAAGGACAGACAATAAGTGGCATTTCTAATTTCCTGTGATTCAAACCCATTTATTGCCCTAAAGGAAGTAAAATCTCAATATGTCCCAAATGGAACTAATTATATTTCCTCCACATCCAGACTCCAAACTCCCATATTTGCTGGAGAAAATATAACCATCCTTCCAGTCACTCTGGTTCTGAAACTCAGCATCATTCATGATTCTTTTCTCTCCTTCACTTCCTGTTTCTATCACTAACTTCCCACTCTCCCATTCCCCACATATCACTCAGTTGGTGCACTTTCTTGATTGTACCCCTTCAGTCTCTTACATGTGCTCTCTTCTCTTTCCTCAAAGTTGTCACACTAATTCAAATCATCACTTTTCTTCTTGTCTAATCATCTTCTGACTCTAAATCATCATATGACTTTGTTTCGCTTTAATCTTTATTCCAAATATCTACCAAATTGATATTTCCACGTAATAGATTTGTCTATATTGTTTCACTATTCAAAAATTTTCAGTGGTTCCTTATCGCTTCTTAGATAAAGTACAAAATCATTTGCCATTGAAAATCCCAAATAACATGGCTCCGACCTCTCCTTTAAGTCTTATTGTGTATTTTTCTGTTTATATACTCCCCATATTAGTCAAAGGGCCATGCTAGCTTTTCCCAAGTGACATTTCATCTCCAGCCTCCATGCATTTGTCCAAATTGTCTACCATGCCCAGAATGTTCTTCCTCTTTGCCTTCATCTCTTAGGGCTTTCCTCAAAACACAACCGAGGTAATTCCTCCTAAATCAGGCTTTTCCTGATCAACGCTTCCTTGTCGCTCAGTTGTTAACTGCTCTCTCCTTTGCAAAAATATTTTTCTATTTATCTCGGATATAGATTAATTTTACTGAAGTGTGTATGTGAGTATTCCCCTTATGCAAATGTAAGCCCCTTGAAGATAGGGACCATTCCATTTTGTTTCTATATTCCTATCACCTAGATTAATGCCTGGTCTCTGATAGGTAACATTTGCTGAATCTGCAAAGCTCATTTACCTTGAGCAACTCACCAGATAGAAATCTAGAATGAAGTTGATGAGAATTTCATAGAGCTCCCTGCCAGTTTGCTCTAGTAGAATCATAAAAGGTATTGGTGGAGTCTTGCTCTCCCCTTTCATATGTTCTCAGTCAGTTTGGGGCTGGAACTTCTTCCCCTGGCCTTGTACTACTCGTTAAATGTCTGGATCCAATGGGTTCAGGGGGGGAAAAGTACACTATTATACATTGGAAATAAACTGAACTCTTATATGTCAGGTAAGCTAATGTACAGTATATGAAAATTCTCCATCAGGAACCATCATTGTTTTAATTTTAAGCTTATTGACAGCCTGTTAGGCTATAACTCAAGACACTTCTGGATAACATGCAGAGCCCATATCTGTCATTTATGTCACTGTAGATAAAGACTAAGAGCAGAGGGGCCAGGGATCAACAGCCTTAAGAAGATTAAAGGAGAAATAGAGAAGATAATATTGGAGAAGAGCTCAAATGAGTTTCCATTATGGTCAACAGAATGCTCAATGGAACATGGAATTCCTCCTTTTTTATTTAAAGGAAGGATGGAATAATAAAGTGGAAAAGCTATGATTCTTGGCTTTGATGTGACTCAGATGGGTAGATTGGAACTAATCACTTAATGTCCTTATACCTTTAGTTGAATTGAGGGAGGTAGACCTAGATCACCAAGATCTTTTCCATTAAACAAACATTTCTTAGGCACTTATTGTATGCAAATGTTGTTCTGAAGTGGTGAAGCATCTCTAGCTCTAAGATTCTCTGGTTCTAATTCCTGCCTTTAGTTCCTTTTCTCTTAACATCTCTCTTCCCAATTCTGAATTAATTTCTTGTGGCTCTGGTATAGATTCTTTGTCTGAAACTTATAACTCTTTCCTTTTTTTTTGTAAAAGATAGGTGGTTGATTTTTTCCAGAAAAGATGTATGGATGCCTTTTATTTGTTTATTACAGTGATTTTTCGATAATTCCCCCAAAAAAACATAAAGAAGACCCCAACTCATAAAAAAGAACCTAGATAAACAGGTCAATGAATTCCATCTGACACATGTGCAATATTCGACATCAATAGCTCCCATGTTTCTACTGAAAGGAAGCAAATTATTATTGAAATTAATGATAATTCATCTGAATTTCAGGGACTCTTTCCTTCCCATTATTTTGCAATTGTGCATATATTTTTTTTCTGCTACCTTTGCTGTGTAATGGTTCGTATTATTTATTTATTTTGGCTTATGGAGGCAATTGGGATTAAGGGACTTGTCCAGGGACACATAACTAGTGTCTGAGGCTGGATTTTCCTAATTCTAGGACCAGTGCTCAATTGTCTGCCTACTACCAAGCTATATTCTTTTAAAAATTTTATTAAAAAATTTTAATAATAGCTTTGTATTTTCAAAATGCATGCAAATATAATTTTCAGCATTCATTCTTGCAAAACCTTGTGTTACAAATTTTTCTTCCTCCTCCCGCCTCTTTCCCCTAGAAAGCAAGTAATACAATATAGATTAAACATGTGCAAGTCTTCTTTTTAAATTAAAGCTTTTTATTTTTCAAAACATGTGCATAGGCAATTCTTCAACATTAGCCCTTGCAAAACCTTGTGTTCAATTTTCCTCCCCTTTCCCTACACCCTCCCCTAGATGGCAAGTAATCCAATATATGTTAAACATGGTAGAAATATATGTTAAATCCAATATATGCATACATATTTATAAAATTATCATTCCACACAAGAAAAATCAAATCAAACCAGTAAAAAAAGAGAGAAGCAAAATAAAATTCAAGCAAACTTCAATACAAATGCTATGTTTTGAAGCTCAGTTCCCACAGTCCTTTCTCTGGGTGTAGATGATTCTCTTCATCACCGAACAATTGGAACTGATTTAAATCATCTCATTGAAGAGAGCCACATCCATCAGAAATGATCATCTTATAATCTTATTGTTGCTGTGTATAATGATCTCCTGGTTCTGCTCATTTCATTTAGCATCAGTTCATGTGAGTCTCTCCAGGCCTCTCTGAAATCATCCTGCTGGTCGTTTCTTATAGAACAATAATATTCCATAATATTCATATACCATAACTTATTCAGCCATTCTCCAATTGATGGGCATCCATTCAGTTTCCACTTTCTTGCTACTACAAAAAGGGCTGCCACAAACATGTTTGCATATGTGGGTCCCTTTCCCTCTTTTAATATCTCTTTGGGATATAAGACCAGTAGAAATACTCCAAGCTATATTCTTTTTTTTTTTTTCTTTTTGCTGAGGCAATTAGGGTTAAGTGACTTGCTCAGGATCACACAGCTAGGGAATGTTAAGTGTCTGAGACCAGATTTGAACTCAGGTCCTCCTGACTTCAGGGCTGGTGCTCTATTCACTGCACCACCTAGCTGCCCCCAAGCTATATTCTTAATAGCCCTTTTATATCAAACACGTTTTCTGAAAAGACCTTACAGCATAAAGCTTATTTAATGTCTAATAGATGAGTTCAAACCTGATAGGGAGACTTACACTAGATTTTCTTTTTGCAATTAATTTCTTTCACTTGTGACATACAGCTGATTCTACTCTAGAGGTCAGTATAATGTTAAAAATGGAGAGGAAGCATTTGCTTTTATAATTTTTTTAAAGGATAAATTCTCTAAAAAGAAAAATCCCCAAATTATACCTCATGTAACTTTGAGGGGGGAGAGAACTCTAACTGAGGAAATGTGCTTGTAAATGACAAAAATCTCTAGCGGGAAGCCCAGAGGGAATTTAAACAATGATTGAGATGGTTTGCCAAATTTGGGGGATTTAAATACTTCCCCAAAGTCATATAATGGATCAGGACAAGGAAAGATTTCCTCCCCATTATTTCAATGAAAGAAGAAGAGCAGAGCAATTTTGTTCTATGAGGTGGACAGGGAAAATTCTGGATTTTGGAAAGCAAGATGTTCGGTGTGTGGGGGAGAAGGAACTCTTGGGATATCTTACCCATACAAGTTTAAATTCAATCCCTATGGGAGAGTTTTGGAAGCCCCTATCTCTTATATTAAAATGACCATTTGGATATTGGACTGAGGATCATGAGTTTGTACTAATCATCTCTTAGGACTGTAGCCTCAAATATGTTACATCAGCTTTCTATAGTCCTGTAGCCTCTGACATTTGCTCAAAGTCAGCTTTCTGTGGCCACATAATCTCTGATGCTTTCTTGTTACTAATGTTATAGGAAGTCAGTTTCTGAGGAAAAAAATAAAAGCAATACAGGCAGACATGCAGGAGTGGCAGGGGGCAGAAAGAGGGATGGAGAAGGAATAGAGGAGATCTATTTATTTAAGCATTATTGGACGTGTTTTCCATGAAAGATGTTTCCATACTTATTTTTAGGGGGTATCACTAAGGACTGACATATTGGTAATGATGTTTCCCATTTATTTTTTTCTTCCTATAATGTTTGCTTAGGTTTTTTAAGAAAGCAACTTAATGAATATTTTATGGTATATGGAAACACTTAAAGCTGGAAAACTTTTGGCTTTAATTCCTTAAATTTTTGAAACAGAAATGCCCCCTTACCCCACCCCAAATCTCCCTCTTCTGCATAGAATTAACTGCCCAGGGCTTTTAAGATCCCTTTCCTAAATCATATTTTTCTCTATTTATTCTGTCTCCCTCTCATGCCAAATACCCTACATCTTGTCCTTTTTTACTGTGAGTCTATTTCCTGTTCAAACACAAGTTCATAACTTTCTAAACAGATTTCGACTTCTCAGAATAACAGTTGGCAACAAAGGATTGGCAAGAACAATGCACGGCGTCTCAGTTCTGTTATCAATGGAAGATGAAATAGGGAGACATGGTTAGTTAGTATTTGAATTAGGGGTTTCAGTGATCTGTAAACTCAGTGTGAGTTAGCCGTGCAGAAATAACTATAGTGATCTTGGGTTTCTTTAAGAGAGATATAGGAAGATGATGGTCCATTCTCTGTAGGTATTATTGTGTTCACTTCTGTGCAGTATAGTCTAGGAAAGGGATCGATAAGTTGGTGAATGTTCAGACAAGGGTAACCAGTATGGAGAATGGCCTTGAGTTTATGGCATATAAATATCAGTTCAAGTAACTGGACATATTTAACTGGGAGAAGAGAGGAACAAGAGATGTGATAATTATTTACAAGTATTTAGAGGGTGCCCAAGTGGAGTAAGGGAATGGACTGAATCTGTATAGTTTCAAAGAACATTACTAGAGGAATGAGTAAAAGTCAAAAGAGATTAAGTAGATTTATTCTTGGTAACAAGACAAACTTCCTACCAACTAGAATTGTACTAAATATGATCCACCTGGAGAAATAGTGATTTTTTTCTTTATGGAGGCATTTGAATAGAAGCTGGATGTCCACTTAACAGGTATGTCAGAGTAAGGCTTTCCTTTGTGGATGGATGGGTTGGACTAGGTGCCTGAGATCTCTTTCAACTCTTAAATTCCGTGATTCTGGGGAAGGATTGAGATAATAAAAATACTAATACAGCACTTAGGTCTGCAAAGTGTTTTATATCCATCATCTAATTTAAACTTCACAAATATCGGGGGGAGGTATCATTATTTACCACCTGGATGGACATTGCCATATTCATTATATACTTGTCATGTATTCAGTGAGATAAGCACAGAAATATTTTAAAAAGAAAGGCTGAGGGGACAGCTAGGTGTCAAAATGGATAGAGCACCAGCCCTGAAATCAAGAGGACATGAGTTCAAATCTGGTCTCAGACACTTAACACTTTCTAGGTATGTAGCCCTGAGCAAGTTACTTAACCCTAATTGCCCAGGAAAAAAAGAAGTTGAGGATAATTGGGCAAATCTTTATGCCTTCTAGGAGCTGATTAGAATCTCTCTCTTTTGGGGAGGAGTAGAAGAATACTTTCTGAAATGCCTTTAGTCTATCATCTGCCCCTTTTTCCATAGGATCCCTAACTTTACAAGATATTCTCTGAGAATGAAAATGGTCATCAGTTTGGGGGTGGAGAAGGTGATGAGAAAATCCTATTGAAAGTCTGAATGGGGGCACAAGGTGGAATAGTGTTGGCACATATAGTATAGAATGTCAAGACTTGAAGGAATGTTAGAAAGTTTACCTTAGAAAGCTTACCTATTCCAACCTGCTCATCTTGTTGAGGATGAAACAGCAGTCCAAAGTGGTCATCTCTGCTAAGCGGCCCAAATCTAGTTATTGTTAGAATTCTAATTTCCTGACTCCGGGTCTATATTTTAACACTACTCTTTGCTCCTTTTATTTTCTCTGCAATCAAGACCAAAAGTATATTAGCAATAAAGAAACTCTCAAACAATTCTTAGAATGACAAGCAATATTCATTCATTCAATAAGAAATCATTAAGTCCCTTCCATGTTAATATCCTTCTCCAACCCTTCCTGGGAAGATGGAAGTGACCTTGCAAGGATGCTACATTTAGATTTTAAAGGGACTTTTTAGGTTCAGCTCCTTCTTTTTAAAGAGGAAGGAAGTGAAGCCAGGGAGTTGTAGGGGCTTGCCCAAAACCACACTTGTATTTGAGCTCTTGGCCTCAGATTTCCCATCTTGTGCTCTTTCCCTTTTCCTATACTGCTTTCCTTGTCTGTCTTAGGTATAGTAAGAGACTGAGTACCAGGTTGTAAAAGCAATATAAATTTTTTGAGCACAATATTTTATGAAGATCATTATCTAAGTTGCAGAGGAAATTTGTTTCTGCAGAAATAAGATCTACTCTAATGAAAATTAAAGATCCTGAAAGTATTATCTTCAATTATAGAGAAGGCACCCTGCAATTTTGTTAAAATTGCTCAGTAAACTCAGTAAACATAGTCATAACTAGGATGGGATGGCCTAGAGCTTTGCCCCAGAAGTAGAATATAGAGGATGCTGATTGTACCTGTAGTTACAAGAAATGAGAATATAGCCTTTGGTTCCCAAAAATAATTAGTTAAAATGGCAAACCAACCAGATGATACCTGGAAGGATGAACTACTAGCCTTCCCTCATTTATTTCCCTAGTAGTGGCCAAGTGCTGGTGTCTTAGATTTTCTTTCTCTGACTAATAGTGCCCTACTTTCAAAGGAGGATGGCTTTTTCCTTTTTCTTTTATTTATTATTTATTTATTAAGGCTTTTTATTTTCAAAAGATATGCATGGGAAATTTTTCAATACTGACCTTTGCAAAGCCCTGTGTTCCAAAATTTCCCCTCACCCCCTCCTCTAGATGGCAAGTAATCCAATATATGTTAAACATATGCAATTCTTCTATACATATTTCTACAATTATCATGCTACACAAGAAAAATCAGATCAAAAAGGAAAAAAATGAAAAAAAAAGCAAAATGTAAGCAAAGAACAACAAAAAGTGAAAATACTGTGTTGTGATCCACAATTAGTTCTCACAGTCCTCTCCCTGGGTGTAAATGGCTCTCTCCATCACATTGTAACTAGCCTGAATCATCTCATTGTGGAAAAGAGCCACAGAGCATGGCTTTTTCTATATCTGACCCAGGTATGACTTCTGTAATCCTCCCTCCCCACCTAATTCCTCCTCCCTCCCATAAAAAAAGCTAGTAATAATAGTGATTAAAATTTTAGAAGGCATGGGGGATTAAATGATAAATTTGACATATTCTGCTCAACTCAAAACTCCCTAAGTTTATCACGCTCTAACATTCCTGTTTCCCTCTAAGTCTTTTCCTTAGCCTATCCCAGGGCCATACTTGAAAATGTGGATGTGCAGATTTCAAGATAAGGCACTTACTGCTACAACACTCTGTTCCTATCCTGCCCCATCTAGATCATTTGCACAGAGGACTATGATTTTTTTTTCTTTCTTTAGCAAAGGCAGCAAAGGGCCATCTTTTCCCATTCCCAGGCTCTTCTTTGTCATGTTTACAGAAGGGGGGATGGATGTGCTGGAACAGCATTCTTCCTGATATCTCCCCCACCTCCCACTCTCCCCACCCCATCCTACTGCTCCCAGCTCAGGCTCATTGGCAGTCCTGCAAGATGGGGTTTTTATCCTGTATCCTGGCCAGATTCCATGTGGGGAAAGGCATTTTATCTAAATATTTCTGAGGCACCTATCACTGCAGTACCTAAGTGCTCAATTAGATATGCCCTGAGTCCTTGTAAGTGTATCGCCCAGCACTACTGAACAGCTGCTGTGTTCCAGCAGAGGGTGAAGTCATTCCTATAAATAGATGGCGGCAGGCTGCCGGGAGCACTGGCACATTTGAGCAGTCAAATGAACACCTGAGTTATAAGTCAGTAAACCTGCACCATGACAGGTGAGCCTGGAAAAAAACCAAGCCCCAGATTATTTGAGGGACAGATGTAAGACAGTCACAGGGCTTTCTTTGTCTCCCCACCTGCTCCTCTTAAATCTAACATGAAATTCCACCCTGGTTGGTTCCACTTTGGTTTTGGGGTGCCTGGTACAGTGCCTTTGACAAGTCCTTGCTGAACTGAATTGAATTGCACTAAATTGAAACAGAGGATCTCATTCAGAAGTGATCTCAAGGGAAAAAAAAGAGCTTCTCTGCAATATTATTGACAAAAGGTCATCCAGCCTTGATTCAGAGAGGGGAGGTAATAAAATTCATTTTGTTCACTCTAATTATCAGGAACCTCTGTAATGTCTACCTGTCATCGCAATTTCTGCCCTTTGAGGCTAAACTGAGCAAATTTAATTCTTTGAACACACAACAATCCTTCTAATATGTGAAGACAGTTATCATAATCCTTCTTGCCTCTGTTCTCCCCTTTTCAGGTTTTCCCAATTCCTTCCATCCTGGGACATAGATCATAGCACCAGAAGCTAAGAACCATTAGCTTCTTATAATTAATTAAATCATTAATAAATTCTAATAAATAGCCATAAGCCTGATTCTAACTAGCCCAATCCCTTCATTTGACAGATAGGGAAACTGAGAATTCAACAGAGAAAGGGATTTGCTTAAGTTCTCAGGGGTGTTTGGGGGTAGACCTAGAACATAAAACCAGTGTCTCTGATGCCAGTCAGTGGTCTTTCCACTGTTTCATGCTGTCTCCTGTCTTTCCTCACATGGCATGAAACTGAGTTCCTTCATTATTCTGGATGCTTCCTATTTGATCATCCTTCCTAAAGTGTCATTGCTAGAACAAAATATAACCTGTTAGTTATGGTCTGACCAGGGATGCTCAAGGGGTGAATACCACCTCAGTCTCTGTGTCTTTCCTCATTATTTACATGAGAAGGAAAAAATGTCACCCACAAACTTGGGGTGCTTTGCTTTGGCAATATTTGAATACTTATACCACTGACTTTATTCAGTAAACAGGGAACTGGACTTGGATGTGGATATGGGAAGATGAGAGTTCCAATCCACTTAAGTAGCTGTGAAATCCTAGGCAAGTCTCCCAATTGCTCACTGTCTCATATTCCTCATATGTAAAATGGGGATAATAATAGCACCTACTTCTCAGGGCTATTTTGACGATGAAATGAAATAATATTTGTAAAATGCTTTGTTAGCCTCATTGTGTTATAACAATGCTAATTATTATCATTTCTTTTCAATTTAAAAAATTATTTAAAGTTTTGAATTCCAAATTATATCTTATCCCCCACCCTTCTCTCCCCTTTACTTGAGAATGTAAATAATCAATTATAGGTTATATATATGCAATTATGTAAAACATTTCCAGATTATTAATTTTGTACAAAAAGAGTGAAACAAAAGAAAAAATAAAAAATGAAAAACAGTATGCTTCTATCTATATTCAGTTAATGTAACTCTGGAGGTGGTTAGTATGCTTGGTCATTAGTCCTTTGGGATTGTCTTGCATCATTGCATTGTTGAGAACAGTTAAGTCATTCACAATTTGCCATAGTACAATATTGCTGTTATTGTGTACAGCATTCTCCTAGTTCTGCTCACTTAACTTTGCATCAGTTCATATAAGTCTTTCCAGGTTTTTCTGAAATCATCCTGATTATCATTTCTTAAAGCACAATGATATTCCATTACAATCATATACCATGGTTGGTTTAGCCATTTCTCAATTGAGAGGAGTTCTTTCAATTGCCAATTCTTAGCCATCACCCCTCCTTGTCTACTACTGCTTTGTACTTCCTTCCTTCATGATATGTGGACGTAATTTAATTAAATTTGGTTAAAATATATATGGAAGGCAGTGCACCATGTGCTACGGATCCAAAACCAAAACCAATGGTTGTGACCATTTGACATTACTCTTTGGGGTATGGGTAGTTTACAAAAAACACATTTGAGAATAAATGCTCAAGTTAACTACAAGACATATGAAGAAAGATGTATCTTCATCTGGAGAAAGAATTGACAAATAGAAATGTATATAGAATAATTTCACAGACATATACACATCTATCTCAATCTATTTGGGTTTAATGGCAGACATCTCAAGGGTGGGCAGGAGGGAAGGATAAAAGAAATTTATTATATGTAAATTACAAATGCACATATACATATTTACATGCATCTATAAATATGTATTTATGTATGTGTATATCTATATCTATATGTGTAGAGTGAGATATTTATTATATATATAAATGGTACAGTATATTGAGTTCATATAATAGATTTTCATTTTCATGAGCAATCTTTTTTTATTATACTATGTTATAGATATACTTGTTTTATCACATCAATTAAAAAAAAATTAAAATGCTGCCTCTGACCTCAAGTCCCTATTTTTTTTTTCTTTTTTGCTGAGGCAATTGGGGTTAAGTTAGTTGCCACACACAGCTAGGAAGTGTTAAGTGTCTGAGACCAGATTTGAACTCTGGTCCTCCTGACTTCAGGGGTAGTGCTCTATCTACTGCACCACCTAACTGCCCCCCCTCAAGTCTCTTAAATACTAATAGGAAGAGGGGAGATTATCTCATAGGGACATAGATTGAGAATCAGAAAAGACATTAAAGGGCATTCTGTCCAAGTCTCCATTTTGCAAAAGAGCTGTGAACTCTAAGCCTTTTTTGTGACATGATCAGCGTTTTTGATGTATGTACCTTTAAAGGGAGGATTTCCCCCAGTTTGGAATGTACTCTCTTCCTGACCCTGCTCCCCTTTAAAATACCTGGCTTCCTTCAAAATACAGTTCAGATGCCGCCATCTACAAAAAGTGTGTACCATTCCTCTTGGTAGTTCTTAAAATTTATAGATGTGGAATTACCCTGGCCAATCCCCTATATTTTAGCCATGAAGAAACTGAGGTCTAATAATATTTAATTACTTAGCCAAGGTTACACATAGAGCAAGTAACAGAGGAAGGAAGGGAATTCAAATCCTTTGACTTTCAATCCTGTACTCATCCTTTTTCCTTATGCTGATATAAGGTACACATACAGAGAAATAATTTGGGTTATGTACAAAACAATTAGACACAATTTCAAGAGAGAAAGAACAGTAACCACCTAGAGGGCAAAGACACACTTATTGTAGATGATGTCACCTGAGCTTTTTTTTTGGGGGGGGAAAGGGAGATTAGGGTTAAGTGAATTACCCAGGGTCACCCACCCAGCTGGATCTCTATCTGAATTTAGGTCCTTCTGGGTTAGTTCTCTATCCAATGCACCATCTAGCTGCCCCACCTGAGATATGTTTTAAACGGGATTTAGAGGAAGCTTCAAAGTAATTTAAAGAGGGGGAAGTAGGTGCAAGAAGAGAGGGTATTCCACACATGAAAGAATCCTCTCGTTAAGAACATGTAAGTCAGAAACACTGAACATCTTCTCAGTTCATAGTGAAGCTAGTTACCAATGAGGAAAAAAAGTTAGGAGGAACGGAGTGAAGGAATGACATAGAAATGATGATCAATTAACTGCAGTCCATGTGAGACAGATTTACCTAGCATTTTCACATATCTGCTGTCCCTGTAAGGTTTTCTTGCTCTAGAAAAAGTCATATGATAAATTCTTTTGCTAAATCTTGGATGTTGGAAGATGGAAGTCTGCTTTTCATCTCCCTGGTGCTGAATATTTTCATGTCTGGACTTAGGTAAGCATCTTTCTATTTCGATACCTTTCCCATATCCCTCTTTCATCCTCAGAGGCAGGATGTTCATTCTAACCTATGACACAACACAGCAATAATGGTAATGTCAAACTATTATTTCTTTTAGGAAGACTTTAAAAACACAAAGAACTCAGAATGGCAATTCTATGAGCTATCTATGCTCCAGGGAAAGATCAGAGATAAAACTTCTTTGCAAAGCAGGAGGGATTAGTCTTACTTCTCTATTAGGGTTCTCTCCTCATGCCCCATATTGAAGAATGATGTTCTGCACTGCTAGTAATAAAAGGAGTCTGGATCATTAACTAAAGGACTGGAAGTATTGTACTTCATTTCTTGTCCTATTTTTTTTTTTTTATGGAGACTACAATTCTCTGTCATCCTTTTGGTGAAGAATCCCACTCAGTGATACAAATGTGCTTCTAAAGAGTGAATTTTTATCATGATCCAGAAACCATTTCTATCTCAAACTGATGGCTGAGGAGAAGAAATCAGGTTTTCTGATTTTTTTTTTGTTTTTTAATTAAAGCTTTTTATTTGCAAAACATATGAATGGGTAATTTTTTAACATTGACCTTTGCAAAGCCTTCTGTTACAAATTTTTTCCCTCCTTCCCCACTTCCTCTCCTAGATGGCAGGTAGTCTAATACATGTTAATTATGTTAAAATACATGACAAATCTGTTTTAATTTTTTAAATGTGTCATATTTGTGACTTTTTTGTGTCATTTACTAATTCTATGAACAGTTCTTAGTTTAAGCAATCTTAAAGTTGGTTTTGTGACGATTGCATTTTTCAGAATAATGGTTTTAAAAATAACTATTCTCTTTTCTTCATTCTCTTTCTTATAAACATGCAAACCAAATTTTAAGCATTCCTGTTATTTTAGGAATGCAAGGCATTTCCCTCCCACAGCAACCATGTAAATTAGCTAGTCTGATTATTATTATACCCATTTCACAGATGAGAATACTGAATATCAGAGAAATATTAGCATGCTTATCAATGGTTTGGATGAAAGCCTTGAATATCCAACTTGCATATCATACAAAGTGAGGAGGGATAACAAATATACTAGAAGACAGAATCGCAGCTGCTACTATTACCAACTGTGTGACTCCACGCAAGTATTGTCGCCAGGATTCTGTTGTCTGATATGTTGACTATCCCTCCTAGATTTCCCTGACTTGTGAATTTCATAAACCAGACTTCTAAGACCTTATCCAAGTTACGGATAAAAATGATAAACAGCACAGAATCAAGCAGAGACCTCCAGTTCTCCATTGGGGGCTTTCTTTTCAATTGACATTAAGTCACTAATGATGACGTTTTGGAGTCTGTTTTTTTAAGCAGTTTGTAATACACTGAACTAGACTATTTGTCAAGATGATATTTCTCCATCTTTCTTTAAAAATAGCCTATGAAAACATATTCAATACTTTCCTAGGCAAACGATATTTAAACTATATAC
>JAJPUD010002076.1:3427-158557 GCA_023553655.1 Myrmecobius fasciatus
TCCTTCCTTCCTTCCTTCCTTCCTTCCTTCCTTCCTTCCTTCCTTCCGTCCTTCCTTCCTTCCTTCCTTCCTTCCTTCCTTCCTTCCTTCCTTCCTTCCTTCCTTCCTTTTTCCCTTCCCAAAAAGGTAGTAGTGGAGAAATAAAATAAGATTTTGGTCACATAATCTTTTTGCCTCTTTTACTTCATCTCTCCCTTTCCCTTTTCCTTCCCAGTATGATACATTTCTATATTCAACTGATTGTATATATTATTCCCTCTTTGAACCAATACTGATAAGGGTAAGGTTCAAGTGATGCCCATCATCCACTCTCCCATCTTTGCCTCAATTGTAATAGGCCTTTTGTGACTTTTCAAGTGAAATAATTTACCCCTCTCCCTTCCACACCCAGTGTATTTCTCTTTCTCATCCCTTAGTTATTTTTTATTCCATTCTCTCATATTAACTTTATATTTATACCCTCTGTCTATGTGTATTCCTTTTAACTGTGATTATTAGTGATAACATTTTTAAGAATTATAAGTATCATCTTCCCATGTAATGATGTAAACAGTTCATCTCCACTGATTCCTTTTACGTTTTTTCACTTTTTCTCCTTTTTAGGCTTCTCTTAGATTTTGATATTGGAGGTCAAATTTTTTTTGTTCAGTTCTGGTCTTCTCTTTATAAGAGCTTGAAATCCTTCTATTTCATGGAATTATTATTATTTTTTTAATTTGGAGAACTGTTTAATTTCACCACATAGGTGATTGACTGTAATTCTAGCTTCTTTGCCTCCTGGAATATCATGTTCCATGTCACTCAATTCTTTAATATTGTAGCTTGATTGTAGTTCCCCAACACATGAATTGTTTCTTTTTGGCCACTTGCAGTATTTTTTCTGAATAGTTCCCTTAATTTTGCTATTTTTCCAATATTTATTTTCTTTTGTGGTTCCAAAAATATCAGGGTTCTAAGGCTAATGTTCTATCCACTGTGCCATCTGGTTGCCCCTCCTTGATACTTTCTTAAAAGATATTGCCCAGGTTCTCCTTTTGATTATGGCTTTCAGGAAGTCCAGTGATTCTGGAATTATCTCTCCTGGATCTATTTTGCAGGTCAGTTTGTCTTTCTAATGAGGTAATTTACATTGTATTTTTTTTCATTCTTTTTAATTTGTTTTATTGATTCTTGATGTCTTGAGGCAGAGCCTAGATGGTGGAGAGCAGATGCATATCTATGTGATCTCCTCCAAGCTTCCCTCAAATTAACAGCAGATTAAGTGTCTGAACTAATTTGGAGTGACAGAACTCACAAATATTTGGAGTACAACAAATTTCCAGAAGAAGATATTTCAGAAAAGGTCTGTTTCAATTGGTTAGGGGAAGAGGCTACTGAGCCCAGACTATAGCTCAGGGATCCCAGGGAAAGGTGGGAAGCCAGGGCTTTGTGGCATCCATGGATTGGGGAATCTACTGTGAGGCTCTTTGGTTGCTCTGTCCTGGTTACAAGCCAGTAGTTTAGCAGATTTGCTGTAAGACACCCAAAGCAAATATAAAAGGCAAATTATGAGCCTCTGAACCCCAGAACAAGGGACTTGGCCATGCCTATACTAGCCCCAGGGCAAACTAAAGTGTCTGTCACCCCTTTGCCTTAAGAGCAGACCTCAACACTTAAAAACAGTGAGCAAAAAAGCAAAAAGAACTCTAACCAGATAGCTTTTATGGAGAAAGAGAAGACCAGACCTCAAATCCTGAGGTTCCTAAAGACAAATCAGCTTCAGATGAAGCCCCCAAAAGGTGATATGGGTTGGTTCCTATTTCACAAGGCTCATTTGGAAGAATTCAAAAAGGATCTTAAAAGAGAGTTAGAAGAAAAATGGGGAAAGGAAATGAGATCTTTGCAAGAGGGCATGGAAAAGGAAAAACAAATTATCTGAATAAAACTCCTTTAAAAATAGATATAATGGGGGCAGCTAGGTGGTGCAATGGATAGAGCACCAGTCCTGAAGTCAGGAGGACCTGAGTTCAAATCTGGCCTCAAGATTTAACACTTTCTAGCTGTGTGACCCTAGGCAGGTCACTTAACCTCAATTGCTTCAGAAAAAAAAATTAGATATGATGAAATGGCATATATCTCCCTACAAAATAGATTTGATAAAACGGAAAAAGCATATAACTTTTTACAAAATATATATGAAAAAGAAACCAATTTGTTGAAAAACAGAATTTGTGAAATAGAAAAAAATGCGATGAACAAAAAAACTCATTTAAAAATTCAATTGGCCAATCTTCATGTATTCATATGCATAAATGGTACTTCAGAGTTGTATTAATTTGCCTTTCTATAATCAGTGTGATTTAGAGCATTTTTTCAAATGACTAGAAATGATTTTAATTTCTTCATGTGAAAATTGTCTATTCATATCCTTTGATCATTTATCAACTGGGGAATAGATTGTATTCTTATGAAGTTCAGTGAATACTCTCTATATTTTAGAAATGAAGCCTGTATTAGAAACACTGGCTGTAAACATTTCTTCACAGTTTTCTACTTCCCTTCTAATCTTGGCTGTGTTGGTTTTGTTTGTATAAAACCTTTTTAATTTAATATAATCAAAATTATTCACTTTGAAAAAAATTCAATTGGCCAAATACAAAAGAAAGCTAAAAAATGTAACTGAAGAAAATAATTCACTAAAAATTAGAATTTAATAAATGGAAATGAATGATTCAATGAAACATCAAAAATCAGTCAAACAAAACCCCCCAAAAAATGAAAAAATAGAAGAAAATGTAAAATACCTCAATCAAAAAACAATTGACCTGGAAAATAGATGTAGGAGAGAAAATGAAAGGATTATTGGACTTCCTGAAAACCACAAAGAAAAAAAGAATCTAAACATCATTTTTCAGGAAATCATCAAGGAAAACTTCCCTGATATCCTAGAACCAGAAGGTAAAATAACCATCGAAAGAATTCATGGATCACCTCCTGAAAGAGATCCCAAAATGAAAACTCCAAGGAACATTGTAGCTAAATTTCAGAATTATTGGATCAAAGAAAAAATATTGCAAGCAGCCAGAAAGAAATAATTCAAATACTGAGGAGCCACAATCTGGATTATCTAGGATTTAGCAGCTTCCAATTTAGAGGATCAAAGGGCCTGGAATCTGATATTCCAAAAGGTAAAAGAACTTGGATTGCAGCCAATAATCAACTATCTAGCTAAATTGAGCATTATCTTTCAGGGAAGAAAATGGACATTCAATACAACAGGTGAATTTCATTTATTTCTGATGAAAAGACCACATCTGAACAAAAAAATTTGATCTCCAAATACAGAACTCAAGAGAAGCATAAAAAGGTAAAAAGAAAAGAACTCTTGAGAACTATCTCTCTTTTATGGGTATACTTAGAGAGTGAAGGTATAATTTGATTTTATTGTATAAAAAAAACCTAGAGGTAGAAAGAGAATTATACTGGAAAAAGAGGAAAATGGAGGTAAAAAGAGGGAAATTACATCTCATGAAGAGGCAAAGAAGACCCATTATAATTGAGGGATAGAAGAGAGGGGGATGAACATTGTGTGAATTTTACTTTCATCACATTTGGCTCAAAGAGAAAATATCAGATTTATTTGCTTTCACAAAGAAATTTCTCTTACCTTATAAGAAAGTGGAAGTGGAGACAGGAAAGGAAAGGGAAAGGCTTAATAGAAGGGAAAACAGAAGTAGGGGAAAGGTATAAAAAAGGGGGAAGGGTTGTAAAGGGAGAGAAGGCTGTTTGAGGGAGATACTAGTTAGAAACAAAATACTGGGGAGGAGAGAAAGGGGGAAAAGAAAGAGAAAAAGTCTAACTTGGGATAAATAAGATGGTGGGAAACATAGAATTAGTTATTTCAACTGTGAATGTGAATGGGATGAATTCTTCCATAAAATGGAAGCAAATTCTTGATGTCTCATAGAGTTATTAGCTTCCACTTGTCAATTTTAAATTTTAAGGAGTTGTTTTCCCCAGTTAACTCTGTGCTTCCTTTTTTATTTGGCCAATTGTACTTTTATAGGGAGTCGTTTTCTTCAATGGATTTTTGTATCTCCTCTTCCATTTGGCTGATTCTACTTTTTAAGCAGTTGTTTTCTCTTTTCAAACTGTTGATTCTTTTTTCACAATTCTCTTGCATCATTTTCATATCTTTCCCCAATTTTTCTTTTACATTTCTTGTCACTCCTTTTTGAGCTCTTCTATGAGTTCTTTCTGGGTATGAGACCATTTTTTTTCTACTTCCTATTTTTTCTCTGTCCTTAGATGTTGTCGTGTTGTCTTCTTCTGAGTTTGTACTTTGATTATCCCTGTCACAATAATAACTTTTAATGGTTATTGTTGTTTGTTCATTTTGGGGCTTTTCCCTTTCTCTTAAATTTGAGCTCTACTTCTGGGGTGGAATGAGTATTGCCTCATAGTTATTGTACAATTGCTGCAGGCAAACACTTTTCTTTTGCCTGAATCCAAGTTTCACCTCATCTTTTTACAGGTTCTACTGTTTCAAGATTTGTTTGGGGCCATTATTTTATGGTTGTTTAAAGGTAAATCTGGAAAAGTTGCAATTTACTACTTATTTTACCATTTAGACTCCCAGAACTCTACTCAAACCATTTTATATCTCTGAGTTTCCTTTTAACTCTAGATTTATGAACCTTTGATCTTTGGAGACAGAATTAAGAAGATAATACATTCTGCTTTTTCTTCTCTCTGGTTTCCCTAAGTTCAGTTAGATTCAGACTGGGCTCAGTTATAAAGAAAAAATAGTCCATTCTTGTTCCAGTTTATGTTTATATAATTTAAAGCTCAGTGGAAAATGGAACTATCATGAATACTCATATATTCATGTCAAATATTTTTTCCAATATTTTGAGATTTGCGTAGTCACAAATTTGTTTTAGGTACCTAAGAACAAGATAAAAATAATTTTAAAGAGTAAATTGAGAATAGTTTGGATAGGTCTAAGGATAGAGGTTGGAAATTACCTGACATTTTAATAATAATGTTAAATTGGTACTTATCAAATGAGAAGTGAGAAGAACTGTCAGGCCCATTTTATTCAGTATTGTTCCTAATAATTAGAAGGGGAGGGAAATAGAATATCAGTGATTATTGTTTAATCAAGAAAATGGAGATCTAATCTGATCTGTCATTGTCTAGATTTAGGGAAAAAATACAATAGATTTGAAGAAGCTTTTAAAATTTGGGTAAAAGTTAAAAGTTTCAATTAAATGGAGGATAGTGCTATCCTTTTATGGCTGGACAATAAACTGTGTCCAGAAATGAACAGGAAGTAGAAAGCTGGCTAAATTGTGCCTGGAAAATCATGCTTTTAATGATGCCAAGCTGTCCCCTAGTGCAAAGACTGATTTTAGAACACAAATATTCTCCTAGAAATATTCTCTGGTTGTGAACCTTGGCCCTCTACCCCAACAAAGTCAGAATTAAGAGAATGATTATAAGATTAGCAACAAAAGAAAAATTATTTTTAATAAGATTTAATTGAATAGAGATAAAAAGCAAATGAGTATCTAGGGGAAGATAATTCAAATCACAAATACTCAATAAGAGAGAATTTTCTGAAAACCATTAATGAAAGGGACCTGAGGTAGCAATAATTAAGAACATTATTTGTTGCAAACTTTTCCCTGTAGCATGTACTCTAATCTGTCAATAAGTTCTTAGATGGCATCATATAGATTTCTGTACCCTGGGAATGCTGCACTCAGTTTGGAAGATATCTTGGCAACAGGGAGCTACTGACTAATTAGAAATCTGGGAAAAGAACCTTGAATAGATTTCAGGATATTAAGACTTTAATTTATAAGGTAGGATTCAGAGAACTTAATTGCTTTGAGCAATGACAAAGTTTAACATCTTACAAATATCCCACAGAGGTATGCCCTCAGTGGGATGGAAAGGAGTAGAGAAAAAAGCAGTGTAAAAATACAATTCAGAAGCAAAGTAATTTATAAAGTGAACAGAATTTTAGGCAGATTACTACTGGAAGAAAACATCCTAAGGGAAGCAATGGAAAGCATATCTTTTTTGAAAATCTGGAGTTTAGGCAAAATTATAAAAGATGCTTCAGAGAGTGAATTCTTCAGAAGCTGGCAAATAAAGAAGATTATATAAAATCTATCTCATGAATTTGAAGTTGGGTAGGGAGAGGAAATTATTCATGTAGCAAAGTCAAGATACTACATGAACATATCTATTCAATACCACCAGCATCCTAAACACTGTCACCTAAAGAAGTTGAGCTGTACAAATGCTCTTCCAGCACGCCTAGTGAACTTGTCCAGTTTCTAAATAAATAATTTTCTCTTAGTTGGAGACTGATTCAGAGCTGCCTTTACTATTTCATGCATTCATATCAAACTATGCTATATATTAAATCTGGACTTCTTCCAGGTTCTAGTTATTTTAAACATCAGCTTTCAATATATTTTTGGTTAAATACAGTGGAGGAAATCTCTTGAAATCCTAGATTGGAAAATGTTGCAGCTGAAGATATTTCTCCATACAATTTTCTTTCCCCACTAATTCATTATTCGTTATCCCTCAAGAAATATACAATCTAGAATAAGTGAGTAGGTTTTTAGTAGCTAAAGTAGAAGATACTTTCTTTCAAGTTATCCTGATTTCTCTCTCACTACTCTAACCCCCCCAGGAAAAAATGAACCAAAAAACTAAAAAAAAATATGCCATTTTTATAATAATATATGGCCATTTTTTTGGTAACAATGTGATCTCATTGTCCCATTCCTTTTTCATCATATCAGTATATTTTCTAACAATCTCTAATAGAAATGCAATTAAAGATTTTATCATTAATAGACTATTAAGAAAAATGTGTTACTATTTAAGCACACCAAAGCCCTTAGGATTTAAAAAAAAATCTATTCCACTAAATTCCTCATCAGACTATTTTCATTTTCTCAATAATGAGCTTAAAGGCAATATCTTCTGCAGCCCTCATTATATTCCTTAACAAATTACATTTATTATTCCATTTTTGATTTTCCAAAACCCCTTTTCCTGTGCTTATGACCTAAATACATTTGCTTTCTATACATCTATGCATATGATAATAGGCAAAGAAGTTCTTAGGATAGTTCTCTAAAGCAGAAAGGCACTTAATAAAGTGTCATCATGATGAAATTCTGACCCCAAAACTTTAGAATAAAATAACTGTCATGAGAGCTAAATACAATCCTAAGTATTAGAAAGCTGAACACATCACAACTGCATTTGTTGACTTTTGATGAAAAGACTTCCCCACAAAATTGTGAGGGAAAGCTGATATTATGGCTGGCAGAATCTGGTTCCAAAAAAATTGTTAACAGAATGAACTGAATCTAATAACTATGATATTTAACAAAGACAGAAGAAGATCACTAGACTTAAGTTCGAAAAAAACAACTATACATAAATGATGGAGAAAATATTGATAGCAATTTATATGAAGAAAGAACTGGGAATTCCAATGATATTCAAACTCATAGTTTGCTGTAGTATGCTGTAACAAGAAAAAACTTCATATGATTTTGGATTATGTTAAAAGAAGTAAAATATTGAAAATCAGAAGAGTGGTAGTTTAAGTCTATTTTTTGTTGTACTAAATGAATCTCTAATATTGCATGCAACATTTTAGAAAGAACACTGCTTAAACTAGAATTCATTCCAAAGGAGGGCAAATAAGATGTTTTCAGACAAGAACAGGTTACAAGAATTAAGAATGTTCATTCTGGAAAGACCCAGCACTTTTGTCTTCAAAATATAAACTATGAAGGGATTAGACATAAGTAGCTGGAAGCATTTATTAAGCTTCTACTACATGTGGTAAAAAGATAAAAACAATAGCTCCTGACCTCAAGGGGCTTATTCTCAGAGAAGAGCAGAGCGCTGGGGAATGTAACACCTGAACTAAATAAGCTTTGAAGGAAGATAGGTACTCTAAGAAGCAAAAACAAAGAAGGAAAATGTTCTAGGCCTGAAGGGATAGATAATCTGTGCAAAGACAGAGACAGGAGATGGAATGTTGTGAACAGTGTTAATGAATTGGGTTAGTCTGGAATATATATGTATAAGGGAGATTAATATAACAATAATTATAATAATAAAATATAATAATAATATTACAATTGGAAAGGTAGTCTGAAACTCGATTGTAAAGGGCTTTAAATCCAATCAAAAGTGTTTCTATTATAGTCTAGAGGCTATTGTGAAGTCACTGGAACTCATCATCCTCCGTGGTTGCCTTAGCAAATGATTTTGTGGACCTTACATGGCCCACAGGCCAGACATTCCCCATCCCTGCTTTAAAAAAGCCCCAACCCATCTTTGCTCTTAGGAGCTTGTATTATATAGAGGAATAAAATATGAAAATGGATACATGTAAAATATGTACAGTGTAACTGGGAATGAAGAATGAAGATGAGGTTGTTGCTGTTTGTCCTTTGTTCTTGAAAAGGACCATGATATCAGAAAGGTGATACCATGACATGCAAATGAATTGGATTTAAGTGAGGGAGAGCTAAGTGAAATCACCTTTTTAACTTTCCCCTCTAGAGCCATCTGGGTTCAATGGCCACGTATAGATCAGGGTGACTGGACATGGCCCTGGATGCAGTGGGAGGCCTGGTCTTTTTAAGTTAAGGTTTTCAACAGGTCTAGGAAAGACCTCCTATAGAAGATGGTATCAGATCTGAGATGTAAATCAGGAAAAGCAAGGAATCAGAGGTGAGGAGGGAGAGTTTTCCAAATATGGGAAATTGACATTGTGAAGGCATAGAGTCAATAATATGTCATTTGTGAGGATTTCATTTTCAAAAGTTTGGTTTTGTGGAGCTGTGAACGGATCCAACCATTCTGGAGAGCAATTTGGAGCTATCCTCAAAAAGTTATCAAACTGTGCATACCCTTTGACCCAGCAGTGTTTCTATTGGGCTTATATCCCAAAGAAATCATAAAAGAAGGAAAGGGCCCCACATGTGCAAGCATGTTTGTGGCAGCCCTTTTTGTAGTGGCTAGAAACTGGAAACTGAGTAGATGCCCATCAATTGGAGAGTGGCTGAATAAATTATGGTATATGAATGTTATGGAATATTATTGCTCTGTAAGAAACGACCAACAGGACGATTTCAGAGAGGCCTAGAGAGACTTGCATGAACTGATGCTGAGTGAGATGAGCAGAACCAGGAGATCGTTGTACACGGCAACAACAATACTATATGAGGATCAGTTCTAATGGACATGACTCTCTTCAACAATGAAATGCTTCAAACCAGTTCCAATTGTTCAGTGAAGAAGGCCATATACACTCAGAGAGAGGGATGTGAAATGTGGACTACAATATAACATTTTCATGTTCTCTATTGATGTTTGCTTACATTGCATTTCCTTTATCGGATTATTCTCTCTTATAGATATGATTTCTCCTGAACAAAAAAATGATGTGTGGCAATAACTATACATATATTCGATTTAAGTATTTTAACATAATTATCATGTAGTGGATATCCTGCTATCTAGGGGAGGGGTGGGGAGTAGGGGGAAAAATTTGTAACAGAAAGCTTTGTAAGGGTTAATGTTTAGGAATTACCCATACATATGTTTTGCAAATAAAAAGTATTAATAAAAAAAGTTTGGTTTTAGAAAACTTAAGAGGATCAGAAAAAAAAATAAGATTAAGAGAATTTGATTAGGAAGACTGTAAGGAAAGAAGTTTGCACTAGCATTTTAGGAGAAAAAAATAAATCATGTACTGAAAAATATAATTATTTTGTAAAAATGTTGCTCCAAAATAATGGTGGTTATATTTAAATAAAGTTTTTCAATAGAACAAACTAGGATGTTTTATGGCTATTAATAATTTCTGATGGATAGAAGGGAAAAATCTATACCTGCAATTTCCTCTAGAGTGTTAGCCCTCATGTCCAGCAGCACAGTGCCATTCAGAATACAACTTCTCAACTCGAATAAACTGTGCAGGGAAAGAGTAGCCACATATGGCTTGCTCCACCTTTCTCCTCCATCTTCTACATCTTCTTCAAACTTTAACCACCTAAATCAACAAAAAAGAAGTTTGAAAACACTAGATATCATAATGTAACATTTTACTGCACTCAAAAAAGAACTTAGTAAGTGTCTGAATTCCATTTAAATTCAGGTTCATGTGGCATTTATGAAGTGCTTCTTATACCATAGATGTGACTCAGAATTGGATAGTTCTGGATAATAGGCAACAAAGTTGCCAGTGCACATCTGTCCCTGTCATAGTGATCCAGGAGCAGGTTCTCTGGAAGCCAGAGGAAAAAATAGTGCCTGCTCTCAAGCAACTTACATGCTAATGGAGGGAGGGAGAAGACACTGTAAAAATAAAAATAATGTTGGTGGATGGAAAATACTAACCACCCCTTTCCTTTTTTAAAAATAGTATTTTATTTTTTCCAATTATATGTGAAGATAATTTTTAGCATTCATTTTTATTCAATTTTGAGTTCCAAAATTTTCTCCTTCCCCTCCCCTCTTCCTGAAACAGCAAGCAATCAGATATAAGTTATATATGTGCAATCATGTAGAACATATTTCTGTATTAGTCATGTTGTAAAAGAAGAAACAGACCAGAAGGAAAAAAAAAACAAAAAAATAAAGTTGAGAATAGTATGATTCAATCTATATTCAGAGTTCATCAGTTTTCTCTCTGGTTGTGGACAATATTTTCTATCAAAAGTCCTTTGGAATTGTGTTGAATGACTGTCTTATTGAAGAAAACTAAGTCATTAAGAGTTGATCAATACATAGTATTTTTGTCAATATGTACAATGTTCTGTTTCTCCTCACTTCATTTTGCATCTGTTTGTATAAGTCTTTCTAGATTTTTATGAAATTCACCTTTTCCTTATTTCTTATAGCACAATAGTATTCTGTAATATTCATATACCCCAGCTTATTCAACAGTTCCCAACTGATGGGCATCCTCTCAATTTCTAGTTTTTGCCACCACAAAAGAGTTGGTATAAATATTTTTGTATAACTACTCCCTTTGTAGTATAGAAGCTCCACGAGGTCAAGGACTCAGGCCTTTTATCTAAGCTCAGCACCATTCCTTATTCCCTGCTCTCCAACAAGTTTCTGCCTAGAATCACAGCTTAATGTTGAGTTAAGGGATATAGCTGGAGTAATAGGGTCAGGTTCAGAGGGCTTCGAGTTCAGTGCTCTAGAAATGGCAAATGTCCTGGAGCTTACAAAAAAGTGTAAAATAAGTTACTTAAGTGATTTTGCTCTCCCCCCCCACTTGACAAAGTTTGATTTTATCAGTCAAAAATATTTATTAACCATCTATTATATGCTAGGAACTCTACTAAATGCTGGATACACAAAAAGAGACAAAAGACAATCCTCAAGGAGCTCTCAGTCTAATGGGGAAGATGACAAACAAACAAAATATGTATAAACAAGTTATATAGTGGATAAATAAGAAAGGAAAGAGATTCGAATTAAAAGGGGTTGAGATTTTGTCATTTATCCTTAGAAATTCAAAGCAAAACATACAAATTGGTAACATCCATATATTGTATAACACTGAAGAAACAAACTTTGTGTAATAAATTAATAAAAGATGCCAGTAGAGACCTATTATTGAAAAGTAATACGCTTTTAACACAGAGAATTTATCAGCTAGCTTAAAGTGGCTCATAAGAGCCAATTGTTATATTTTTCAGGTTGAGCATTTATACCATCGAAATTGGTACATGCTATAAGCAGTACTTAGCACAGTGCCTCACACAGAGTAAGTACATAATATATATTTGAGTATTGATTCATTGATTATTGTGAACTATTGTTTTAGCATCTATATTTGAGAAAATTATAGAGAAAATGTTAATTATGCAGATTAAACTTTAAAGTTTGATATATGAACACTATTTTTCTAGAGAGGGTTGTCATTTACTAGCATACCCATGACTTTAATTCCCAGAAAGATAACTGCTACTGTAGACAACCATAATGATAATAATAGCTGATATTTTTATAGCAATTTAAAGTTTGCAAAGCAGTTTACATATATTGGTTTTGACTTGTGTTAAAGACATATCATTATTTTTTTTAAAGTCACCTTAATTTTTTTCCATGAGAACATTTAAAAACTGGTAGAAATCAAAACTAAAATCACTGACAGTATAACAACAAACATGGTATTTCCCTCAAATAGACTTTTTTTTTAATAGGTGAAGATGGATGTGTGTGTGTGCCCATGTGTGTGTGTGCATGCACATGTATGTGAACAGGCACACATGCAGGAAAACTAAGTGTCAACTCAAAGGAATTGAGTTTAAATCAGCAAGCAATTATTTAAGTGCCTACTTAAGTAAAGTGCTGTGTGCTAGGAATCTAAATGCCAAAATTAAACCATCTTTGCCCTCAATGACTTTATGGTTTCTTATGTATGGAAACAAGGACAATGCAAGTAAGTGTTCTAAGAGAATAAGATAAGAACTGGAAATGTTGAGTACTTCCATTTTACTGAAGCATAGGAATCATAAAAAGGAGCAGAGTGAAATAAGCCTGAAAAGTAATTTTGAACCGGATTTCTGATGCCTTTGAATAAAGCATTAAAAGTTTACATTTAATCCAGAAGGACATTTTTTTTTTCCTGAGGCAATTGAGGTTAAGTGGTTTATCCAGGGTCACATAGTTAGGAAATATTAAGTATCTGAGATCAGATTTGAACTCTAGTTCTCCTGACTTCAGGGTTGGTGCTCTATCCACTGCATCACTTAGCTGCCCCTAAAAGGACATTCTTAAGATCAGTAATTATCAATATTTTTCAGTCAGTAGGAGGTCCTAGACACCCTAAAGACTACTTTTCTCATCTGTTATTGTTTCTCACCATAACAATCTAATCTATAATATGGCTTTTTAGAACATAAAAAATGCCATTTGAAAATGTTTTCCATTTTCCAAAACATTAATTATGCTGCAAAATGAAACTCTTCTTACTGTATCCCTTGAGCACCACTGCTAAACATTCTTTTTTGTGTGTGTTTAACTTCATCAAAAGTTAATATTAAATCTTAGCTGAAAGTATTGTTTCTTTTTAAAAGTTATTAAAATATTAAATGTTTATTTTGTGTACTTACTACTATGCTATATAGTAATGGATCATTAATTTTTTAAAGCTTCAGGCAAAATGCTTAATAAAATTATCTATAATACTAGTGTCTTATTACTGCTATTTTTTTAAATAAAAAGATTACCATGGGGCAGGTAAAATTTCAATTAAATCTTCTACCACATACTACACCTTTGACAAATGACGTTATTTTCAGGTATGAAGAATACATGGCATGAAGGACACACTGGTAGTTTTATGACCAAATAATCTTATTAGGTTTAAAATATCAGTTCTAGTATATAGTTTCAGTAAAGGGTAAAGAATAAAATGGAAACTTTTGGCATTAGGTTCACAGAATGAAGTTGGGAAAAGATGCAGGAAAGCAGACCATAATTTTGGAGAGAATATTTAAAGTTTAGCTCCTTTAAGTCATTTGGAAATAGGAAGATATTCAATTGTTTCGGTGCCACAGTCTCTCTATAAATTATATATTATATATATATTAATATAATAAATATACCTGAAAATTTTTTCCATAGCATGCAGAAAAATCCTTAAAAGTTTCCAGTCAATTCAATCTCTAAGGTTCCTTCAAGCCTTAATCTATGTCCCCAAGATCTTCTACTAAAACTAAGGAGATATTTAACAAACATCTATTATGTATTAGGAATTGATGTGAGAAAAAAATGGCACTGACCTTGTCCTCTAGAATCTTACAATTTAATTGGGGATGGAAATAAGTCATGTACTCGAACTGTTATACAAGGTAGAATATGTACATATATATTCTATTATATTTATATATACCCTACCTTGTATGTATGTGTGTGTATATATATATATATATATATATTTCAAAAGATTAATCTAAGCAAAGTAATTTGAGCAATTGAAGTAAGGAAAGAGCATTCTTAGTGATGTAAATAGTACCTGAATTGTACCTTGAAAGAAGTAAAGGGTTTTAAAAAGAAGCAGTGTGGATAGTAGAGGAAGGAATCCATTCTGCTATGGGACATAGAAGAAGGGACAAGTTGGAAAATGAAAATAGGATATAGTATATATCCCAGTTTGGCTGGGACAAAGGGTAGAAAAAGAGGGAGTGGTATAAAATAAGGTTAAAGAAACAGGTTGGAGTTAGATTGTAGTGAGCTTTGAATGACAGGATCAGAAGCTTAAACTTTTAAGGAGTAGAATATTGGGATACTTTGAAGGTTTTTCAATAGGGGAAGTAGAGCCAAGTGCGAAGAATGAAATGGAAAGGGGAGAAATTAGAAACAGGGAGATCAGTTAGGACGCACTCATATTCTAGAAAAAAAGGTAAGAAAAATGTAAAGTAGAGTGCTTCAGTGGGATTAAAAAAAGGAAGAAGATTCATGAGATATACTTGATGTAGTAGTACCAATAGTACTTGGCAAATGACCACATGTAGGAAGTCAAAGAAAAAAAAAAGATAAAGATGACTCTCAGATTCCAAGAATGCCAGCAACAAAAATAGAAAATGTAAAGGAAGAAGGAAGTTTAGGAAAGAAGATAGGGAATAAGAGATATATTTTAGACATGTTGCATTTGAAGTGTAGTTGGGAAAGCATGTAGATAAAATGGTTTTGGGAGCAGATTGAAGGTTAAAAGGTTCAAATGGAAACCAAGAAATTGTATGAAACCATAAAAGTGGAGGATGTAAAGAGTCAAAAACAGGATCTTGGAGGATATTCAAATTTAAAGATGAAAGGAGGTCAGCAAAAGACAAATAGCAGGGCCAGAATGGTAATATGAAGAGTCCCAAAAAGGAAGGGATGAGAGAATATCAAGGACAAGTAGTAAATGGTACCAAATATTGCAGAGAGATTAAGGTGAATGAAGACTATGGAAAGGCCTTATTTTTTTCAAGGAGACCACTGAGTCATGAGGAAAGATATAATTAGTAGGGAGTTGCACAATTTCTAGAAAGTAGAAACAATGAATAATAGACATTTCTTAGAAATTTGGAAATTAAGTGGAGAAGTGAGATAGAGCAATAACTTGTAGGAGAAGCAAGGTGAAGGGAAAAATATAGAGGAGAAAATACAGGAATAAATTGAAAGTTTTTAAGAAAAGGAATGACAGAACAAGGGATTTTTCTAAGCTTCTAATTTAGGCTATAATTTATGTAAACATCCACATGATGTTAAGTATATATTATCTTTGTGTATGTCTATGTATATACTAGGCAGTTTAGCTTGGTGAATAGAGAATTGGCCTTGAAGTTAAGAAGATCTGGCCTTTAAGACCTTCGAGTCCCATTTTTGACTCTGGTCTAGATATATTTTATGATTGTAAATTGCAGAAAAGGCGATGACCTGGATTGGTATAGAAAATTCTGCAATGGGAGTTTCCTATACAAGTCCAATCTCTATATGTTCTAGGATATATTCTAGGATATAGGTTCTAGGAACTATGCTAAGTGCTGAGGACATAAAAAAAGAGTATACATTATTTTTGTTCCCAAAAATTTTATAATATAATTGGGAAGACAATAGAAATAAATATATTTGTGTATATATATACATATATATGTACCTATTAATATGTATATCCATATATGAAAGTACATATATAATATATGCAAAATGAATTAAAGGTAATTCTGGGCGGGAGTCCACTAGCAGGTGTGAATAGAATAAGACCTAGCTTTTTATACTGTGATTCATGACCCTATATGGAGTGTTATAACTTAAAATGAGGATCCTGAAATTATTAGTTAATGTTAAATTTGTATATTTGTTTTATATACCTATATACCTGTGGTTATGTAAAAATTTCTCAGATGAAAAGGGGTCATGAGTGGAAAAAGTTTAAGAAGCCTTGGCGTAAGGAAAGATTAAGGGACTGTTTACTCTGCACAATGTTCTGAATACTATGAAGAATGTGCCACATGTGTACATGACTTGTACCTTCTCTGAGTATGTCCTTTTTAGGTCTCTGCAAACCTTTGAAAACTTTTGAGTATAAGAAAAGATCTTTTTCAGTAAGAGGCACTTGAAGTATATTTTAAAAGCATTTCTGAATGCTTCTGTGATAATCTCATATGTACTTTCCAAAGATAATGTTCTGCTTCCTACCTTTGAACAAGTGGTCCCATATATCTGAAGTAAAGTCCTTGTCATTTCTTTTTGGAAAAATTTAAAAAAACAGCTCAAATGTTTTTTTTCTGAATAAGATTTTCGTAAACTCTCTTAGTTCAAATTATTACTAATCCCTGCCTCTTGACATGACTGTTAATCCTGTACATTTATCCTCTGTCTATATATTAAATGCTTCCAGCAGAATATAAGCTCCTCAATGACAAAGGCTATTTTGTTTTTGTTTTTATAATTCAGAACTTAGCACAGCATCTTGCACACATTAATTATTAAATAGAATTGGAAGTAAAATTCTTTTGAAATTTAGTTTTTTTTTAACACTATTAGTTTCTTTACTTCTATTACTCCTTTAACTGTTCATTTGATTCTTTATTCCCTTACTCTGATGGAAACAACCAGGGTTATAATATCACCTCAAATTGTAAACTTGAGAATAATGAAAATCTCAAGAGAAAAATATTATCCTTTTGATTTAAAAAGAAAAACCTTGGATAAGTCCAGATCTTGTAAACATCATGCAGAGGTTTACATAAATTATTCCCTAAACTAGAGACTTCAAAAAATTCATTGTTCTCGATCAATGTTATTTTTGCACTTTAAATACCATTGGGAAAAAATTATAATAGACTTGAACCTGTAATAGCCTTGAATATCAAGGGTCTTAATGACATCAGTTAATTTATTTTGATGGAGTAATCCTTTTTCCCTACAACTGTTTATGTATCTGAGGCTTGTCTGCTCCACACTGCTTTGCCTCTTCAAAACATTTGTATAAAGAACTATTAGAGGACAGTCACGATAAGTCAGCCATATGCCCTCCACAAAGCACAGCTGCAGTTCTGTGTGTGCTAGTCTATTAATAACATTAGATGTTGTTTACAAAAGGGACATTGTAATTGGGTTGATTTCATTAGTCTTATCATATGGCTTGTTTTGGGGCCTTAAAAAGAGAACAGCTGGTTTTTAGCAAACATTCCTAATATCTAGGATTCAAAAATGTAGCTTCCCAATCTAAAACTTTGGTTAAGATTTATTTGGCTGTGATGGCTGACAAGTGAATTCAAAATGTGGTACAGATGACATGTGCAATATGTTGATAAAAATAATCCTATTTGCTTCTTTGGCATCTCTTTTTTCCCTTGCCGTTCCTACTGCCACTAACCCAGTTCAAGTCCTAAATCATTTCTCAGTAGGATTATTGGAACAGCTTCCCTTGAATCCTCCCAGCCTGCATGCAGTAATTTTCTTCTTTAATCTAGTCTTACCATGGAAAATGTTAATAAGTTTGCTAATGCATAGATGGAGTTATATCATTTTCTCTTATTAAAAATGTTCAATAGGTCACCATTGACCACTGAATAAAGTAAGAAATCCTTAGCTGGGTTTTCAAGGCCTTCTACAATCTGTCATTGGTCCACTTGTCCATCCAACTTAGTCTCATCTGTTCTACCCTATTGACAAATAGTATTCGATATCCCCAGGATACTTCAATGCAATTATCTATCTGTACCTTTGTTCTTGTTTATTCTGCCTCATCTGTACTAGATCTAGAATTCTGTTTCTTTACATTTTGATTTCTCCCTTCAAAAATGATCTTCCCAGGCTAGTCTCTTATTATTATATACATTAGAGGCAGCTAAATAGTACGATGGGCAGTTATGAATCTGGTATCAGGAAAACCTGAGTTTGAATTCTGACTCAAATATTTATTGGTTATGTAACTCTGGGCAAATCATGTAATCTCTCTCAGCTCTACTTTCCTCATCTGCAGAATGGGAATAATAATAGTATCTACCTTACCGAGTTGCCATGAAGATTAAATGAAATAACATGGAAAGCATTTTATAAAACTTGAAGTGTTATTTAAATGTTAGCAATTATTATTATATTTTTATACATATATCAACATTAATTTATGTTATGTTTATCTGCATATATATACTTATCATCATTACTAGATGAGAATAAGGACTTTATGTAACTTAAAAAATGTCCCTAAGGATCTAGAGCATCAAGTACTTAATAAATGTTTGCAGAATGTTATAAATGTTATATGTGACATCTGTTAGTAAAGTATCATTTTGTTTGGAAAGCTACAGAGATGGGTATTGAATCTATAACTTCGCTGATATATGGAACTCCCAGATAAAGAGACTTCTCCTATCAACACAGATTGTCACTTTCACTATAATTTAAAACTCCTGAGTATAGCTTATAACCATAGGAAAAATGTTCTTGACAAAAACTGTTTTTCTCTTGGATTTCTTAGAATGAAACTATAGTAGCAGAAGCAGAGAAATATATTTGAAATCTGTCTTTATTGGACCAACTTGATATTTCAAGACAATGAAGCTTTGTGCCTTTAAAATTTAATATATATCTCAACCCTTTTCCTCATTTAAGTTAAATTTGTTCTCTTGTTCCCAGGGTTATTGAGCTTTAGCCAACACTCATCTACACTCCTGTTACCATTTTGACTGAGCATCAGCTGTCTCACTGAATATCACATAGCACCACAAGGAATTTATAAAGACTATAGAAACATAGCTAAGTAAATTCAGGCTAATGGAATTGGAACTTGCCTGATGTGTACTTTCCCTCCTTCCTTTCCTTTTAACCTGTGTGCCTTCCTATTGACCTACTAAATATTCTTTTGTTAGTTCTGATCACACAAATTGTTACACCGAGAATCAAGGTGATTCCAAGGACAATGAAAAAACACATCTTGATGATAAATAGGCTGCAGCATATCATCATCAAAAACGTGTACATTAGAAGTGGTGTCAATGACATCATTCATGACACATGGAAGCAAAAGAGATGAGCCAGTCATATAAAAACAACAAAATAATAATATGTGGACAGTCCATAGGCTGCACTGCAAGCCACAGATATGGAAAGATTTACAGAAAGTACATTTTGAGGATCCTCTAGGACACATTTGTGGATGGCCATGGACAACATTCTCCCTATAGAAAAGGGCAGGGATGAGTTATGGTATAAATTAAGGAATTAGGGAAGAAAGTACTCTCATCAATGTGATCACATATCAATCAATTATCAATAAAAATTATTAACAGATTACTATGTGTCAGATACTGTATTAAGTGATTGAGACAAAGTAAAGAGTGAAACATTCCTTTCTCTCAAAGATATTCTTCTAATGCATTGAAGTATTATATAATTCACAATTGACCATTTCTTCCCACTATTCTACAGTAATAATTTTAGTATTAGTAAGGGTTAATAGATAGCATTAGTAAACATTAGGGTTAATAAGTCATTCATCTTATTCATTATTAGTATTCTCAGATTGTAATAAAGTCATACACACTTGTATATGGAGGAAATTGTCCTTACATTCTAGTCTAAAATAGATTTCAATGAAAAACTAATACATTACTATAAATATATTTCTAAGGTCTCTTTCAGCTCTAGAGTATACAGATATATTCTTTGAAAATGTGGTATTAGAAGGTTCAAAGTTAATTCCTTGGTTTTTAGATGCATATTAAATAGTAATAGCTAGGACTGAAATAGCACTTTAAAATTTGCAAAGCATTTTACAAGTATTGTATCATTTTATCATGCTATTACCACCATTTTATAGATGAAGAAAATAAGTCAGAGATTAAGTGATTTGCCCAATGTCACAGAATTGGTAGGTATCTGAGGTTGAATTTAAACTGAGGACTTCCTGATCCTGCACTTTATCTATTATGCTCCTTACCTGCCTATAATTTTAGTAGAAATTGTTAAAAGATACAGCAAGATAACTGTACAAATATACATACATATATGAGTTTATCATATATTTTAACATATTTAATGTGTATTAGACTACCTGCCATCTAGGGGAGGAGGTGGGGGGAAGGAGGGAAAAATTTGGAACAGAAAATTTTGCAAAGGTCAATGTAGAAAAATTACTCATATGTTCTGTAAATAAAAAAACTTTAATAAACAAAAACATTATTAAAAGATAAACTAGCATGGAGACAATAGGGAACAACTGAAGCTTAAAGAATAGGGGATGACATATTCACATCTGCCTTTTAGGAAAATAATTTTGGAAGGTAAATGAAGGATTGCAGTAGAAATAGACTTGAAGAAAGGATAAAATTAGAGGGCTTTTTTTGGTAACAATTCATTTGAGAGATGATGAGGACCAATATAACAGTAGTAATGTCATGAATGGAAAGAAGAGGGCATATACAATAAATGCCATGAAGGTAAAAAAGAAAGAATAAATTTAATATAAGATTGATTAATTAGGGTAAGTGGGAATGAGGAGTCAAGGATGATCCCACAGTTGTGAGAATGGGTATCTGGCAATATGATGCTATCCACAACAGTATTAGAGAAGTTGGGAAGCAGAGTTTCAGGGGAAAGATAATTGAGTTTTGTTTTTGGACATTTTAAGTATTCAAGATATCCAAAAGAAAATGTTATGGTATTATGTCAGAATAGAAACTAAAGCTGAAGATATACATATGTACACACATGCACAAACAACTATGTACTTTAAAGACATATATAGTGTAAATTGTAGCAAAATATCAGAAGGAAGACACTAGAAGTAACTAGTTCTCCTGATGACAGGATCTGAGCGGAGTCTTGGAAGAAGCCAGAGGAGCTAGACAATAGAGGACATGAAGGCAAAATTTAAGGAAAGAGAGAAAGCCAATTTAAAATCAGAGATTTGAAAGATGAAGTATCATATTTGAATAATACATAAAAGGTCAGTGTGTCTGGATCACATAGTATATGGATGAGAATAAAGTATAAGAAGACTGGGAAGTTGGAAAATTATATTTGATCCTAGAGGAAATAAGAAATCACTTGAATTTATTGATTAGAGATGCCAGTAATATAATAAGAACTACAATGTAAGAAGATATCTTGGGCAGCTGAGTGGAGAGGTACTGGAATAAAGAGAGACTTGAGGTAGAAAAAACAACTGGCAGGCTATTGCAATAAATATCAGGTAAATAAAGATGGCAATTGTGCATCTGGAGAGAAGGGGAGAGATTGTAGAGGCAGAAACAAGTCTAATGAGGCATGCAAGATGACAATAAATTTACATATTTCTGTTCTTGGGAGGATGGTGCCCTTAGCAGTGCAGGGATGTTGACAAGGGAGGAGGAGAGTTACCTGGGAGAGAGGAAAGTAGTAGACTTTATTTTTGGACATAATTGAGTTTGAGATGTCAAAGGGACATACCCAGTTTAAGATATATAATTGGTGCCAAAAGAGTAGGGGTTAGGAGGCAGATTTGAAAAACCTGGAAAATAGATTTTAAAATTATGTATATAGAGATAATAATAAAATAATGGGAGTTGATGAGATCACCAACTGAGATAATAGAGAAGGAAAACACAAGGAAACTTAGGACAGACTTTTGGTAGATACCCATAATGGGCAGGGCTTGATGAGGATCTAGCATGGGAGACTGGGAAAGAATTGAGAGGTAGGAAAAGAAGCAAGAGGAAGCACTGCCACAAAAACCTAGAGAGGAAGTTAACAAAAAGGTTAAATGATGAAGCCTGAGAAAAGAACATTATTTTTGGCAGTCTGGGGACAATTGGAAACCGTAGAGTTTCATTTGAATGATGAGATCAGATGCCATACATTAAGAGTATTTATGTATTGGTCGTATAATTCAGTTTGTCACTTTCATTAAAAAACATCAAAATAATCATTTTGTTCAGTGTCTTTCAATTCAGTTCATGAAAAATGTGTTCCTGACACACCAGGTATACAGTCATGAGCTTTTTAAATTTCTTGGTCATGAGCATCAGTTTTCAATCAAGTTTTTATTCTCTCCTGCTTTCACTCTTGTTGTTCAGTCATTTCTGAACCTGAATCATAAACCCCATTGGGGGTTTTCTTGGCAAAGATATTGAAATGGTTTGTCATTTGTTTCTGCAGCTCATATTATTACAGATGAGGAAACTGAGGCAAACAGGGTTAAATGACTTGGCCAAAGTCACACAGCTAGTATGTGTCAGAGTCTGGATATGACACTCAGGTCTTCCTGACACCAGGCTCAGCACCCTATCTATCTAACTTGTTCTAGACAGCTCTTTTATTTGTCTCTTCAGAGAACTTGTGAAGTGTCTTTCCATTTATCTATCACTTCTTTGTATCTCTGGTTAATATTTTAGTGACAATATCAAAATGGTTATAGTTCAGTTTCTGAGTACTTTTTTAAGAAAAATTCATCTATTTGTTGGCAAAGATTGCACATTAAAGATGTCTGATTAAATTAATATTTTTAGACAGCATAAAAGCTGTGAGATTCTTGGTATCTTATTCTGTCTTTTATGTCTCTCTACTGTGTCAATGCAGGAGTTTTTGTCTATTTCCAGCATTACCTCATCTCCCAGTTCGATCACCTGGTAGCTCTTCTGACAATGATCCTTTCTATACTCAGCCAGGCTGGTCCTCAGACAGCTGGCAAACACTTCTAGCCTTTAATCAAAGAATTTCCAACTTGTTAGGACCTGCCGGGGCTTTTATTTTACTGACTTAGCCTTCAAGAACACAGCATCAGGTCCACCCTATGGGGAGTTACACTAGTAATACTTTTAGGAAGGGCTTAACAGACTAAACAAATGTAATCAGAATGAATTTCTGAAGGAAAAAATGATTAAAAATCTTTGCTCTTCAAAATTAAAAAAAAATAAAGCCTACAATATCCATGAAATGTTTTTAATTAAGTGTGGCTTAATAAACAACTCTGATTCCATGTCAGACAATAATGCATTTTAATGTCTTAGACAAATGACATTTCCTATAGTAATACCTTAGTCTTAGTCCCTATCCTTTAAAGCCTAGAGAACAGACAGAAGTCTTTATTTTGAGTTTTCTATTTGAGATTTTTTTCCTACCAAAATGAAACTTTAAAGTTTCTGCTTCACAAAGGAGAAAAGAATAAGCATTCATTTAGCACATATTATATGACAGACACTGTGCTAAAAAAATTTACAAAATTTACAAAAAATTTATAGCATTTCATCCTTGCAACAATTCTGCAAAGTAAAATGCTGTTATTATTCCTATTTTACAGGTGAAGAAACTGAAGCAAACAGGTCAAATGACTTGCCTAAGGTCACACAGCAGGTGTTTCAGGCTGGATTTGAATGCAAACTCTATGTATGTTTATATTCCAGAGTAAGTTTTTTATAAACAACTTTCATACCCTGATTTAAAAAAAGTTATTTCCTATCTTGCTACTGGCATTTGAATGGACAAAATAAAATAAAACAAATGAATACAATAACAAATGAAAAACACTCTTAATTTTCATTGTGTAAGCTTATATTAATTTCTTGTTTTCCTGAGCACTTACTATGTGGATTCTTCAATGCTTGGGGGAAAAATGTAAAGGAAGGTACTTCAGAACAGGTGCCTGCCTGCTAAGTCATCAAAACATCGTTTTCTAAATAACTGAATAGGTACAAGGCCCTACAATTACGAGGGAGAAAAAAACAAAAAACAAAAAACTTTCTTTTTTCATGGTTTACAAAAACTGGAACTTTTCATAAGTGGTTCCATTAGGAAAAAAAGATGCAAAACCTGGTGAAAAATTTTTGCTACATCATTTAAGATTAAGATCACAATTGAAATGAAGCTAATTAAGAACAAAGCAATATAACAATAAGCTCCAAAATATGTCCAAAATAAGTGCACTAGGTGTTCAGGAGAAGGGTTAAAACATTGCAGGCCAAAGTTGTCAAGGAAGGCCTCCTTTCAGCTGGATCCTGAAGGTTCAGTCATATTTGACTAGGTGAATAGGAAGAGAAGAGAACTCTAGAAAGAGGAATCAGCAAAATTTTGGAGTAAAGAATGATCATGGAATATTCAGGAGACACTGCAGATCCAGTCTGGTTGGAATAGGAGATTTGTATTGAGTCTTATGTGATCAGTTTTTGGATGGTTTTGAATTGAGGGCTGAGTTAACATTCTATATGTAAAGTAGAAGAACCATTTAAAAGTTTTTAAGTACAGGAGCACTCTAATAAAATTAGCATTTAGAGGATTGGATTTGGCCATAGAATCATTGCCCACATGGACATTTTAAGAATGGCTTTTTAAGAGTAAGCATGGACACAGAAGCTCGTCTTAGTCCTGCAAAATAATGCTGCAAATGATTATAATAACGTAAACTGAAGGAAAAATAAAATGAGATTTCATTTAATTATATTTCCAATTTGTTTTCAGAGAAGAGATGAGGAAATGTGCCTAATTAGCTTTATTTCACAGTTTTGAATCTAAGGATGTAAAATGTTGACAGACTCTTTCACTCTAAATCTACTCCACTTTCCATGGAAACATATTATATGACCCTCATGCCATCTTAATTTTCCTCATATGAATGAATTCTACTTTGTCAATGTTTCTCTTAAAATGTGGCACAAAATTATACACCCAAATGACTCTGAATAATAAACAGTATGGTGAGATCAGCATGGTTTTGAATCTTCACTATTTCCCTTTTTTGTAGTCCCATCTAAAATTGTAATATTTTTGAAATCACATAATATCACTGATTGTTATTGACAAATAGCATGTAAGTGGCTTAAGTGCAGGACATGGAGTCAAGAAGCCTTGGGTTTGAATTTCTCCTAAGAACTAAATATAAAACTCCAAGTAAATCACTTTATCTTGGTATGTTTCTTATTTGTAAAATGGGGATGATGGCCTCCATTCCTTTAGAGTTGTTACAAAGATCAAATGAGAATGCAGATAATATTCTTTACAAAAATCTTCAAATGCTATGCATAACTGAGCTATTATAAGTTATATTATTTTAAGCTTTTAATCAATTAACTATCCCATTGTATCACTTCCTTCTTGTTCATATGAACTGCTATAAATCCAGTTCCTTTCCAACACATTTGTGCAAGGATTGGACTAACTCTGTAAATTTTAAAATTATAAAGTTATATATGTTAGCTATTTATTATTATTTTATTGTTCCATTGTGTCTGGCTTTTCATGATTTCATATGGGATTTTCTTGACAAAGTCACTTGAGTGGTTTGCCATTTGCTTCCCCAGCTAATTTTATAGATGAGTAAATTGAGGCAAACAGAGTTAAGTGATTTGCCCAGGGTCACTCAGCTAATATCTACATATCTAAGGAAGTATCTCAGACCAAATTTGAACTCAGGAAGAGTTTTTCTCACTCTAAGCCTGGGTGACCTCGCTATCCATCATAATGATGATGATGCAATGATTGAATTTTCTTTTTTTAATGCTATAAAGATAAAAACAGAAAATAAGGCTGAAGTATATAATGATAGAGATATTTCCTGTATTGTTAAAATAATACCAATAATATGTATTTATAGAGTCTATACATATAGACTCTATAGAATCTATAAAGGTTACAAAATGTTTGGTATACCTTATTTCATTTGAGTTTTACAACAGCCTTGTGAGATAAGCTCAATAGATTCTATTATGTCCATATATTTGCCCATATTTACTCAACCAGTTAGTGTAAGAACAGGTTTTGAACATACCTCTTTCTGACCCCATGTTCAATGCCTTATACATTACTTTGCCGTACCTTTTAACCCCTGGTACCCACAATTGTTGCTGTGACAAAATGACAGACTTGTAAAGCTTGAAGAGCACATTTCACTGCTTTGGTCAATCAATCAACAAAGAAGTGGATTACATTTAATAATTTGCATTTGATATTATGTTTATCTTTTTTTTTCTAAAATTATCCCATTTCCTATATTCTATATGGAAAAGTGCAAGAGATGGTAGAATGAATAATTCCTCATTGCTCTAATATAACAACTTAGTTTTGCCTAAATATGTTTGTGGAATTTCTGGTTCATTATCTCAGAAATGAATATAAAGCTTTCTTTAGCATCAAGTTTTTCCTCTCCTCCAGTTTAGCTAATTTGATCTTTATTCTTTCTTCAAATTGCCTCTCCAATTATTTCTGTCTTGTCACCATTCTATTGCTTCTTCTATCCATGTATCCATCAAATGTGCTCTTTACTTTCTATTACTAGGATTTCTGTTTGAGTCTAGCAACTTATCACATGACTCCTGGACTATTGCAGCTATCTCTGAATTGAACTTTCTGGTTTCTGAATTATTATAGCTGTCTATGCCAGAAAATCTGTCTATAATTTCTCCTAATGTAAAGTGAGCCTTGGATCAGGAAGCTAATTGGTTAGTGTTGATGATGCCAAATATCAAAAATTTTGGCAACCAAGCCAAACTATGAGTAATATCTGAAGATGTAGATTAGTGTACGGAATTCAGGTGGCAGACTCACAAGGTCTGGGTACAAATCCCAGCTGGACTGCTTACTACCTATATGGGTGAGCAAATCACTGTTGTTCTTTGATCTTGTTTCTTCTCCCAGTTCTACTGTGATAAAACAATATCATCTGGTTGAAGGAACCAAATATTTTTATTTTGTAAAGAAATTTGGGAATGGAAGTTATTTTCAAAAATTTAAATACTGTGGGCAAGATTTACTCTAGAGGGAAGAAATAGGAAGAATAGATTTCAATTATAAATAAGAAAGGACTTTCTAAAAATCAAAGCTGTCTGAACTGGAATGAATTGTTTCAAGAAGAGGAGAAATTTTTGTGACTGGAAAACTGGTTGATCATATGACAGAATGTTGTAAAAGGAATGTTTACTGGATTGTCTCTATGATCTTTCCCATCCCCAGTGTTCTGTGATTCTACATTCATAACGAGACTAATGTGATGCAAGATACAGTATTACAAAAAGAATGATTAAATGATAAGAAATATCCTGTGATTACTAGGACAGAAAAGTTTACTGTTGCATTTTAGAAAGCATCCTCAATGAAAATTTAAACAAAAATAGGCTGAAGTGCTTAAAGGAATAATCCTTAGTCAAAGAGGAGGCAGATATTTCAGGTGGCAGAATTCTATATTGGATTATAGCTAATTTTGGTTTCAAAGTTTCATTGAATCTTATAAAATTAAAGTTATTAATTTGCCTTATAGGAATATTACAAAGGAATTTTTTTTATTCAAGCAGCTATTTATTAGACATACAAAAACACTGTAGTGAACTGATGACTATTTTTTTAGGTGGTCATTTTTCATCTTAAAAATGCATTGTATTCTACAAATTGGTTAAGTTGGACAGTATATATGGAGAGAAACCTACTTTAAGGAAAATATTCTTTAAAAATGGTATGGCATTTTAAAAAAATAAAGATTTTACCTCCACAATCAATGAAGGGGAAAATATGGTGAATCAACCAGATGCTTTGGCAACAGCATGATAAACACCCACTTTTTTCATCTTCCATTCAATTGACCAAAAGGATAACATGGTTATGGTTATGTTTATCATGATTGTAATTTTCTTTTTTTTTTTACTACTAATAATGTTTATTTTTATTTAGAGCTTCTCAGTCAAAATTTAAAATAACTAAATATCATAGTGTTAGGAACAATGTAAAAGTCAAACTGGAATTTAACTCATTACTTTCAAATTACCTTGTAAAGTAATAAATTCCTTATATTTTAAAAAAAATTGGTATTTAAAAATAGTTGAATATTAAAGATATTTGGGGGCCATGACATAGAAAGGTACATATACACATATATGTACACATTTTGATATATTCATTTTTATGTGTGTATATATGTATTTTTTCCTCTACCTATCCAAAAACATTTTGTGGAATGTATGTGTGCCTCTCAAATAGTCCCTACCAAAGATTTCATGTCATCTATGACTTAAGTCACATTTCATAATTTTCACAAAGTTTCTACACTCCAGTTATCATTCATGTTCATTCACTTAATCAGCAGCAACATTAACAGAGAGATGAAACTAGAGATATAATAAACCCAGAAAGTAAACTCATGTTTGCTTTAATCTTTTTCTGAAGGCAGACAATGTATGTGACCATTTGTCTTCAATGATGCAGCTGCTGCTGATTTTGAATTGCTGTTTACTATAATTACTATCTTCACATTTCATTCTGATTTATATCCCATAATAACATACATCTAGATGAATAATATCAGATAGTAATAGTCTGGGCTGGTTGTTATGTATGCTTTCCATCAGAGATCTCTGTTTTAGACCTTAATGGGGTTTACAAATGTTCACTGTACTGTGAATTACTATCAATGACTAGAAACACAATGCCCCCAAATCCTCACCTGGCTGTCTCTCGCCATTCAGCATCCTCACCTTCACGCCAGCAAATCTCATCAAGCTCTGTGAAAAGGTCATGAGGAATGTGTTCCTCGTCATCATCCTCGGTTCCAAGAATAAACTGTACCCTCTGAGATGGGGTGTCTGGAAAGCCGGAGATATGAAGAGATATTACCATGGCTTCAAGCTTAGCACATTCTCAGTCACCTCCCCCCCACCAGCCGGCCAGTGTGTGCTCAGGAAATTCGAACTAATTTTAGTATTTTCCTAAGCCAAGCATAATTAGAAGGGTAAATCTGCTATAACATATACATATATATATATAATCCTTCCAAAGACAAGTATAAAGATTCCTTTTAGATTATCTGCTTCTGGTCCATTAGCATGGCCAAATACACATTTCTTTCCAAAAAGAGAAGCAATATACAGACTCAATTCTGTTTTCTATAATTATTAAAAAAAAGTATATCACACACATGTACATACAAACATATACTCATATTTATAATATTTATATATATATATATATATTTTGGTTCAGGCCTCTGATTTTACCTGTGAAAGGGAACTCCAAGTTTGGAAACTTTATAAATCAACAATTGGTCACTTTCAATATCTAAATTAAAAAATTCAAATTTCAATATTTAAAAAGTTGCTCAGTGCCTTGACAGTTTAAATTCCTTGCTCAGAGTCACACTAGTATGTACCACAGAGAGGCTTTAAAGCATGGTCTGCATGCTTTTGAAGCTGGCCCTATATCTATTATACCAGGCCATGTGACAGTGTAATGAATCGATTACACCAAATATACTTGACAAGAAAAATTAATGTTTAAAAAAAGAGTTTGATTGTTTTTGTAATAGGAGTTCCTATGTCTAGGTCTAGTCCTTTTCAATTCCTTTCATAGTTTTTTAATGCTAGTGCCTACCAAATGTAAATACCCCCTTGACTTCAGTTCCAATCACTTCCCTCTCTATTTTTTTTCTCTTTCTAAGTGACTTTTATAAAAAGACTTGAGCTATCTCTTCAAATCAATCTTCACCTCTAAATTTGTATTATCCAGCCCCAACCACTCTCCCAAAACTCAGGCCTATGTATCTGCCTAATGAATATTCCTCTTTGCATATCTTATTGTCAAATACAAAATGATCAGATTTTAAAACATTGTTACCACCTTCCTTAAACAAAGCAAAACAAATCAATAGCCCTGACTTCCTATTTTTATCAATGGGTACTGTCATTCTCTTATACTCATGCTAAACAGTATCAGGTCTTATTTGTTTACTTCCCCTTTTTTATTTCCCAGATCCTAATCAGTTCTCCAATAAATGTTGATCGCTTAGTTGATTACCAGGTACTATGCTAAGCTTCTGGACATATAAATATGAAAGTACCTTTCTTCAAGAAGTTCATAGACTACTGGAAAAGAATCTGTTCTGTGTCTGCAACATTTCTCGTGTCCATACTGTCTTTTTCTGTTTTCACTGTCACTACAATGCTTTAGGCCCTGATTAGCCCTTATATTGGCAATAAAAATTGGTTTCCCCAATTTTTGTTACTCCTCTTTTCCATTCATCTTAAACATTGCTGCCAAATTAATAAGCCTAAAGTATATTCTGATTATGTTATTGTTTGGCCTAAAAGAAATCAAAACAAAACAACAGCAAAGAAAATTAAATGACTTCCCTTTACCTATCAGATGAAGTCCTTAATTCTTTTTTTAGTATTTAGGGCATTCCATTATATGAGTCTGATCAATATTTCTGGTTTTATTTCCTATTATGGAATACCAAGTGCAATACCTTACATATCAGAAGTGTTTCATAAATATTTTATTGAAGTGATTCATCACATACGTTTTACTTTACCTCTAAACCGCATTATTGTTCTTTGAAGATACCTCATGTTCTCACTTTTACTGTTCTTTCCACCTCAAGATTCTGTACATTTTTTGCTGTTGTTTAAAATTATTTATTATGACAATTACCCAAAAACCTAAAAATATTTTCTGAATCAGTTGTAAAATGAGATTATTAGTTTTTCAGAGATCATCCTGATTAAGAAAATTATTCATCTGCTGATATTCTCTGACTTGGATTTTTTTGTAATGTAATAGTATTTTATTTTTTCCCAATTCCATATCAAGACAATTTTTAGCATTCATTTTTACAAGATTTTGAGTTCCAAATTTTTCTTCCTTCTTTTCTCTCCTCCCCTTTTCAAAAATGGGACAATTTGATAGAGGTTATACATGTACTATCTTGTAAAACATTATCATATTAGAGTTGTGAAAGAAGAAATAGATTAAAAGAAAACATAAAAAGCATAATGTAAGTGAAAAAAAACTGGACTCTACATTCAGAATCCATCGGTTCTTTATCTGGATGTGGATAGCATTTTCTTTTATGAATCCTTTGTACTTGTATAGAACCACTGTTTTTGTTGAGAAGAGCTGAATCATTCACAGCTGATCATCACACAATGTTGTTGCTACTGTGTACAATGTTTCCTTGGTTCTGCTCATTTCACTTTGCATCAGTTTGTACATGCCTTTCCAAGTTTTTCTGAAATCTCCCTATTCATATTTTATTATAAACACAATAATATTACATTACATTCATACATCACAACTTATTCACATTTCCCAATTGATGGACATTACCTCAACTTTCAATATTTTACTATAATTAAAAGGATTGCTATAAATATTTTTGCACATATAAGTCCTTTCCCCTTTTTAATGATTTCTTTAGGGTACAGATATAGTAGTTGTATTGCTGGATGAAAAGGTATGCATAGTTTGGTTGCCCTTTTAGAATACGTCCAAATTGTTCTTTATAATAGTTGGATCAATTCACAATTCTACCAACAGTGGAATTAGTGTCTAAATTTTTCCACATTCCTCTCTAATATTTATCATTTCCCTTTTTTTGTCATATTAGTCAATCTGTTAGGTTTGAGTGCTAGCTAAGAGTTGTTTTAATTTGCATTTTTCTAATCAAAAGTAATTTAGAGCATTTCTTCATGTACCCATAGATAGCTTTGATTTATTCATCTGACAACTGATTATTTATATATTATTTGTATTCTTATAAGTTTTACTTCATATTTTATGTATTTGAGAAATGAAGTATTTATAAGAGACACTTGCTGTTAAGATTGTTTTCCAGCTTTCTGCTTTCCTTCTAATCTTGGTTACATTTGTTTTGTTTTTATAAAAGCTTTTGAATTTAATATAATCAAAATGATCTATTTTATATTCCTTGTGCTTTCTATCTCTTGTGTATTTATGAATTCTTCCCTTCTTCATAAATATAACAGGTAGATTATTCTTTGCTTTTCTAATTGGCTTATGACATCAATCTTTATTTCTAAATCATATATCTATTTTGATCTTATCTTGGTATATGGTGTGAGATGTTGGTTTATACCTAGTTTGTGCCCTATTTTTTTCCAGTTTTCCCAGTACTTTTTGCCAAATAGTTAGTTCTTATCTAAAGGTTGGGATCTTTGGGTTTATCAAACACTAAATTAATATGGTCATTTGCTACTGTGTTTTGTATACCTAATCTATTCTATTGATCTACTACTCTATTTCTTAGCCACTACAAGATAATTTTTTTTCTTTTTCTTTTTTAATATTTTCTTCTTCAATTACATGTAAAGGTTATTTTCAACATCCATTTTTGTAAGATTTTGGGTTCCATTATGTCCAAAGGGTTTTCAAACTGTGCATATCCTTTGCATGTGCATGTGCACATGCAAAAATGTCTGTAGCAGCCCTTTTTGTAGTGGCAAGGAACTGGAAATTGAGTTCCCATCAGTTGGGGAATGACTGAATAAGTTATGGTGTGTGAATGTAATGAAATATTGTTCTACAAGAAATGATAAGCAGGCTGATTTCAGGACTTGCATGAACTGATGCTAAGTGAAGTGCGTAAAACCAAGAAAACATCATTCACAGCAACAAGAAGATTGTGTAATGATCAACTGTGATGAAATTAGCTCTTTTTTTTTTTTTAAAAAATTAAGTATTTGAAGGGAATTCCAAGACTTGGGATGGAAAGAACCATTCTCACCCAGAGAGAGCACTGTGGAGACTGCATGTGGATCAAAGCATAATATTTTCACTTTTTCTGGTTGATGTTGTTTCTTTGCTTGTTTTTTTTCTGTTTTTTTCTTTTACTTTTTGATCTGATTTTTTCTTATGCAACGTAATGAATATGGAAATATATTTCAAAGAATTGCACATGTTTAACCTATGTTGGATTACTTGTTGTCTATGGAAGGAGATGGGGAGGAGGGAGGAAGAAAGATTTGGAATACAAGATTTTGCAAAGGTGAATATTCAAAACTACCTTTGCATATATTTGAAAAAAATTAAAAGATATTTTAAAAAAGGAAAAAATATTGGGTTTCAAATATTTTCCTCCTTTTCTTTCTTATCTCTTCCTTTTTTAAGACATCAAGCAATATGATATCAATTATCCATGTATAATCATTTAAAAAGATATTTCCATATTACCTATGCTGGGAAAGAAAAATCAGAATAAAAGGAAAAAAAAACACAAGAAATAAAAAAAAGCAAAATAAAAAGGTGAAAATAGGATGTTTCAAGCACATTCAGTCTCCATAGTTTTTTCTCTATAAGTAGAATGTAGATGGCATTTTCCATTTGAATTCTATTGTAATTGTCTTGGGTCATTATATTGCTGAGAAGACTTAGGTATACCAAAACTGATCATCACATAATCTTGGTATTACTGTGTACAATGTTCTGGTTCTGCTCATTTAACTCAGCATCTGTTCATGTAAGTCCAGAATTTTCTAAAATTAGCCTGTTCATCATTTCCTATACAATAAAGGAATATAAATATTCCTTTACATCTATATACCATAACTCATTTGAGCCATTTCCCAATTAATGGGCATCCTTTACACTTCCAATTCTTTGCCATCACAAAAAAAAGTTGCTACAAACATTTTTGTATATGTGGGTCTTTTTCTCTCTTTTATGATTTCTTTGAGATACAAACCTAGGAGAGACACTACGGGATCAAAGGATATGCACAGTTCTATATCCCTTTGGGCACAGCCCTAAATTGCTCTCCAAACTGGTTGGATCAGTTTATAATTCCACCAATAATGCATTAGTGTCCCAGTTTTCCCACATCCCCTCCAACATTTATAATTATCTTTTCTTGTCATCTCAGCCAATTAGAGAGGTGTGAAGTGATACCCCACCTACACTTCTTTAATCAATAGTGATTTAAAGCATTTTTTTCATGAGTATAGATGGACTTGAATTCTTCATCTGAAAATTATTTGTTCATATCCTTTGACCACTTATTAATAGCACCAGGTAGTTTCAATAAGTACTGCTTTATAAAATAGCTTGAAATTTGGTATTACTAGCCCACTTTCCTTTGGATAATTTTTTCATTAAATTCTTTCAGATGAATTTTGCTGGGTTTTTTTAACTCTATAAAATAATTTTTGATAGTTTGATTGTTATGGCAATGAATATGCAAATTAACTTAGGTATAATTTTTGTTTTTATTATATTTACTCAGCCTACCATGAGCAATTGTGGAAAAAATGTTTTATGATTGTGCTTATATAATTCCTAGGTTTGTCTTGGCAAGTAGACTCCCAAGTATTTTATGTTGTTTACAGTTATTTTAAATAGAGTTTCTCTTTCTGTCTCTTGCAGTTAGGCTTTATTGGTCATATTAAGAAGCATTGTTTTTTTACATGGATTTATTTTATATCTTGCAATTTTGCTAAAGTTGTTAATGATTTCAAGTAGTTTTTAGTCGATTCTCTAAAGTTCTCTAAGTATACCATCATATTATTTGCAAAAAGTTTTGTTTCTTCATTTATTCTAATTTATTCAATTTTTTTCTCTTATTGCTATAATTAACATTTTCAGTACTGTATTGAATAATAATGATGATAATAGATATCCTTGCTTCACCCCTGATCTTATTGGGAAGGCCATTCCAGATAATACTTGCTGCTGGTTTTAGATAGATACTGCTTATCATTTGAAGAAATGCTCCCTTTATTCCTATGTTATCTAGTGTTTTTTAAAGGAATGGGTGTTGTATTTTGTCAAAAGCTTTTTCAGCTTCTATTGAGATGATCACATGATTTCTGTTGGGTTTTTTTAATTGATACAATCATTTATATTGATATTTTTCTTAATGTTAAGCCAACCCTAAATTACTGGTATAAATCTTACATGGTTATATTGTATAATCTTTCAAGGTATTGGTGTAATAACCTTGCTAATATTATGTTCAAAATTTTTGAATCCATATTCATTAAGGAAATTGGTCTATAATTTTCTTTCCCTATTTTGCTCTTCCTTATTTAAATATCAGCAACATATTTATGTCATAAAAGAAGGTTGGTAGGACTCCTTTGCCTATTTTCCCATATAGTTTATATAGTATTAGAATTAATTGTTCTTTAAATGCTTGATAGAATTCATATGTGAATCTATCTGGCACAGGGGATTTTTTCTTAGGGAGTTCATTAATGACTTGTTCAATTTCTGACATGGGGTTAATTAGACATTATATTTCCTGATTTGTTAAGCTAGGTAATTTAAATTTTGGTAATCATCAGTTTCATTCAGATTGTCAGATTTATTGGCATATAATTGGACATAATATTTCCTAATAATTGCTTTAATATCTTCTTCATTATTGGTGATTTCATCTTTTTCATTTTTGATATTGGATATTTATTTTTCTTCTTTAATCAAATTAATCAATAGCTTATCAGTTTTATTGTTTTTTTTTTCCATTAAACCAACTCCTAGTGGCATTTATTTTCTTTTTTCTTTTTTTTGTTAAAGCTTTTTATTTGTAAAACATATGCATAGGTAATTTTTCAACATTGACCCTTGAAAAGCTTTCTGTTACAAATTTTTCCCTCCTACCTCCCACCCACTCCCTTGGATGGCAGGAAATGTAATACATGTTAATTATGTCAAAATATTTGACAGATCAAATATGTGTTTACATATTTATACAGTTATCTTGCTGTCCAGGAAAAAAAAATCTGAGAAGGAAAACATAATGCAAGCAAACATCAATAGAGAGTGTGAAAATGCTGTGTTGTGGTCCAGATTCAGATCCCACAGGCCTCTCCCTGGGTGTGTATGGCTTTGTTCATCACTGAGCAGCCAGAACTGGTTTGAAACATCTCGTTGTTGAAGAGAGCCATGTCCATCAGAATAGATCAATGTATAGTCTTATTGTTGTCATGTACAATGATTTTCTGGTTCTGCTCATTTCACTCAGCATCAATTCATGCAAGTCTCTCCAGGCCTCTCTGAAATGATCCTACTGGTTGTTTCTTACAGAACAATAATGTTCCATGACATTCATATACCATAATTTATTCAGCCATTCTCCAATTGATGGGCGTTCATTCAGTTTCCAGTTCCTTGCCACTACAAAAAGGGCTGCCACAAACATTTTTTGCATATGTGGGACTGTTTCTTCCTTTAAGATCTCTTTGGGATATAGACCCAATAGAAATGCTGCTCAGTCAAAGGGTATGCACAGTTTGATAACTTTTTGAGCGTAGTTCCAAACTGTTCTCCAGAATGATTGGATCCATTCACAGTTCCACCAACAGGCATTTATTTTCTCAATAGTTTTTTTTAACCTATAATTTTATTGTTATCTTTTTCAATTTGGTGCTCAACTAAGAATTTTTTTTGTCTCATTTTTGATTTAGTTGCATGCTTAATTCATTGTTCTGCTCTATCTCTATTTTGTAAATGCCCAAATTCAAAGAAATACATTTTCCCCAACTTTGGCTGGATCTCACAAATTTTGGAATATTGTCTCATTGTTGTTAGTCTCTTTAATGAAATTATTGTTTCTTGATTTGTTCTTTGACCCATTTATTCTTTAGAATTAGATTATTTAGTTCCCAATAGTTTTAAAGCTATCTTTGAACTGCTCTTTGCTGAATATAATTTGTACTTCATTAAGATCCAAAAAGAATGCATTTAATATTTCTGCCTTTTTGCATTTGATATTGAGGTTTTTATGCCTTAATACATGCTCAGTTTTTGTGTAAGTGCCATGTACTACTGAGGAAAAGGTTTATTCTTTTCTGTTCCCATTCAATTTGTCTTTCGTAATCTAACTTTTCTAATATTTTATTCATTTCCTTAGTTTTTTTTCTTATTTATTTTTTGGTTGATAGAGAGAAGCAAAAAAAAAATAGAAAATGTGAAAATTCTATGTTGTGGTCCACCCTCAGATCCCAACGGCCTCTCCCTGGGTGTATATGGCTTTCTTCATCACTGAACAACTGGAACTGGTTTGAATCATCTTATTGTTGAAGAGAGTCACGTCCATAAGAATTGTTCATCATATAGTCTTGTTGCCATGTATATTGATCTCCTGGTTCTGTTCATTTCCCTTAGCATCAGTTCATGCAAGTCTCTCCAGGCCTCTCTGAAATCATCCTGCTGGTTGTTTCTTTCAGAACAATAATATTCCATAGTACATTCTTTTAATGCCTATTCTGTTCTCTGGTTCAAATGTATCAGAGCAGTTTTTCTTGATAATTTCTTGAAAATTGATGTCCAGGTCATTCTTTTGATTAAAGCTTTCAGATAATTGTTTTGAGATTATTTCTTCTGGATCTATATTCCAGGTCAATTGTTTTCCTAGTGAGGTATTTTGCATTTTATTTTATTTTTCATTCTTTGGAATTTGTTGATTAATTCTTGATGTCTCAGAGTCATTAGCTTCCACTTTCCTAATTCTAACGTTTAAAGAATTGTTTTCTCCAGTAAGCTTTTGATCTTCTTTTCAATTTGGTCTATTGTACTTTTAAAAGTTATTTTCTTTTTTCTTTTTTTTTTTTTGAAAAAAGTTATTTTCTTCAGTGGATTTTGTATGTCCTTTTTTTCATTTGCCTGAACTACTTTTTAAGTAGTTACTTTCTCTTTCTAAACTGCTGACTCTTTTTCATAGTTTTCTTGCATCATTCTCATATCTTTCCCCAATTTTTCTTCTACCTCTTTTATATAATTTTAAGCTCCTATTTGTGCTCTTTCATGCATCCTTTCTGGACTTGAGACAACTTTTCCTTTTTATTTGGGGCTTTTGACCATAGGTATTTTGACACAATTGTCCTCTTCTGACTTTGTGTCTTAATCTTCCCAGTCACTATAATAACTTTCTGTTGTAAGATTCTTTTTTGTTGTTGCTTTTTTGTTTATCATTTTTGAACCTTTTTATTTTCTTTTAAATTGTTTCACTTCATCTTTTTGCTATTCTGCTATTCCAGGATTTTTTTTGGCGCACTATCCTATTATTGTTCAGAAGTTAACATGAGAGAATTATGGTAATTTACTGTTGACTCTGCCATATTGGCTCCCCAAAAAACTCAGTTCTACACATTTTAAAAATGATAACTGAACTATCACTTTCTCCTAGAAATCTTTCTTGACCCTACTGAATGGACCTTTTTTCTCTTCTCAGAACATCTACAGCACTTTTGACACCTCTTTTATGGCTATTATATTATTATTATTATTACTATATTATAGTTATTTTTCCTATAATTTACATATATATATTATTCTATCAAGTCATACACACTTTGAGATTAATTCCTATATCTTCTTATGAGATCCCAGACTATTTTATCTGTTTTTAGGGAAAGTTAGTTCCTGTCACATGAATAGTTGCCAGCTTCATCTACATTGTAGAGAAATGCTGATAGATACACAAAGAGTGATTTTTAAAAAAAGTCCCAGTCATGTAGAGAGCCCCCTGTGATTTAGTGGATACTGAAGACAACATGGTCTTCACCTTAAGAAAGCTTGAAATTCATCTATTTCATAGAATGATCATTTCCCCTCCTTGAAATATTATGTTCAATTTCACCAGGTAGGTAATTGTTGGTTGTTGTCCTAGCTTTTTTGCTTTCCAGAATATCACATTCCATGATCTCCAATCCTTTAATAGTATAGCTGCTACATCTGTATAATGCTGATTATAGATCTCAATATTTGAATTGTTTCTTTCTGGCCTCTTGCTGTATGAGTCACCATCCCTGTCTTGATGTCCAGCTGCTGCTCAGAAACTTTTCCTTAAGGAATGAGAATAAGGGTCTAACAAAGTTTAAGTATCATTGCATCCTTATTGCATATTCTTCTTGTACTATAGTAAACCTCCTTTTGGTTAACTATTTAGTGATTTAAAAGTGCCTGATATTGTCCCAAAATTGAACATGAAATAAGAGAGTATTGCTATTAATTCCATCTATCACACCTGTGTATCTTTTGGATTAACTTGCAAAATACATTCCTTAAAGGAGGAACTCAATAATTAAATTCTAGAAAATACATTTTAAGTTCATGAAAGAAAAGAGTTTGAATCTTTGAAAGAAAGGTTTTTCTGAAAAGTGTTAGAGCATCTTGAAAAACTACCCAAAGTGGTTAGTATATATGATGAACAAGTAGAATTATATGGTAGACATAGGATTACTGCAAGAGAAATAGAGTTTAGGACTTATTAAGAGTCTTAGATGTCAAAATAACTTTAGGCCTTCAAATATTGCCAGCAATTTTCTGGCAGAAGCCAAGACTTGGGGTTAAGCTACTAATTTTGGAAACTTGAATGTCTAACTAAAATGCAATTCTAAAAACAAGTCAAACAGATAAGCAATGTGGCTAACAAAGAAGAGATAATGAAATGACATCCCTTGTTCCATTTCTTCATAAATCAGTGGTCCATAGGTATGGAAAATCAAATATAATTTTAATTTTCTCTCGTGTGTTGATTGGTGTTGCTGGAGTAGTTTTTCTTTTTTATTTAAAAAACCTCTTTGATGTAAGGGATGGCTCCATGAACCAGGGAGGGAAAGAGATTGAGAGAAATCTAAGTACAATGAAAAGATATTAATCTAAATCTATTAAAATAGATTAGTAATGATAGAATAAATAGGAAATTATTAAATGTAGTTATATTTCTTTAAATCTTGCCCTAAAGTAACTATTTTTTCATATTAGCATTGAGATGAAATTATTTAAGCAATATTAATATTGTTTTATATCATATTTTGATAGAAATTGAATGAGAAAGAGAGAGAGAGCTCTAAATGCTCTATTCCTATGAAATCTTTGAACTGGTTTTATCTTGCCACTTAAACTATCATTATAAGTCAAGTCTGTAAGATCTTAGTATTAATTGATGACAGGCACTGGAATTATAGGTCAAAATCACAGTTTAGGAAAATCACTTCAATAGCTAAATAGAGTTTGATTTGGAAAGGGGAGATAATTGAATTAGGGAGTCTAATTAGAAAGCTGTTACAATAGGAAGGTAAGGGGTGATAAAAGCCTGATATCTGTGTTAAAGAAGATAAGGAGACTCAAGCAAGAGATGTAGAGAAGGAAAAATTTGACTTTGCTATTGTTCAGTTGTTTTCAGTCATATCTAACTCTTCATGACCTCAAATGGGTTTTTTTCTGGCAAAAATACTAAAAGTGATTTGGCATTTGCTTCTTTAGCTCATTTTACAGATGAAAAAACTGAGGCAAGCAGGGTTAAGTGATTTGCCTTGGGACTCACAGGTAATAAAATTTGGAGATTATATTAGAACTCTGAAAGATAATGTACCTAATTCTAGGCCCAATGTTCTATCTACTCTGCCACCTAGCTGCAGGTAAGGGATGTTGAAAGCCTGAATGAGAGTGATGGTTGTGTGAGAAGAGAGAAGGGGACTTATGCAAGAAGATCTGGCTACTGATTGAATATGAGGAGAGAGGGGAGTCAAGACTGATATCAAGATTGTAAATCTGGGCAACCGAAGCTGTGCTGGTAGCCTGGACAGTAATAAGGCATTAAGTCTGGAAAGTGTTGAACATTCATTAATTTAACAGTGAGAAATTAAATGCCCTGTGCTAAATATTAGAGCCACAAAGTTAAACAAAACAGTACTTGTCTTCAGGAAATTTACATTCTACTGGGGGAGTATACCACACACATAAATAAGTGAGTACAAATGATATTCCAAGTAATTAGATTGAGGAAGGTCTCACATGGGAATTGGCATCTGACCTGTGGTTCAAAGGAAACTAGAAATTATATATACACATCTATCTATCTATCTATCTATCTATCTATCTATCTATCTATCTATCTATCTATCTATCTATCTATCGTATGTGTGTCTATCTATCTGTTTGTGTCTATGTATATAACAAAGGATAGTCCAGTTTAGCAGAAAATAAAGTACATGTTAGGGAATAACACAAGATAAATTTTTGTTGACTTCATTTAAAAAGTAGGGTGAAATCAGAATGTTAAGACCCTTACATGCCAAACTAATTAATTTGAACTCTTTTTTAGTAGACTACAAGGGAGTTTTTGAGTAGTTCTAAACAGAGGAGAGATATATATCTGAGGAATATTATTCTGGTAACAGCATGAAGGATGGATCAGACAAAGTGGAGAGTAGAGGTTGAAAGACCACTTAAAGGGCTAATGGAATATAGACAAACAGAAATGATAGAATATAGTAGAGTGGTAATAGTGTTAATAAAAAGAAAGGAAATACCCCTTTACAGATATCATTGAGAAAGAATGATGCAACTTTGAAAAGAGTAGTTGTCATAGATGTAGCAAGTAAAATAATTTAGATAATTATAGAAGGTTTTAAAAATAGGCTTTGCCAATTTTGATCCCATGAGTTCTAGAGGCAGAAAAAAGCAGTAAAGTGACTCTTAATTGAGGTGAATTTGTTGATATGACTCACAGTCAACTTATATTAAAGGTTTTAAATACCCCAAGTGAGTCATCTCATATTCTTGGATGTACCTGAATCTTTCTACCAAACAGTGATAATCAGGAGAAAATCAGTTAAACTTAGGAAAGGAAAAAAAAGGAAACAGATCCATTATATGGAGAGTAGGACAAAAAAGCCATCTAAAGGGAAAATAAAAGTAAAACTAATAAGAAATGGGTTAGAAGCTGCTCCACTCATTAAGCAGAATATTAAGTGGTTTTACATCACTTAGTTACCCACAAATAAATTAATCTTTCTTTCAGCACTAGGTTAATAAAAGTACTACATCTTACTAAATGACTGGTCTTTTAGTGGTGATGAGATAATTTTTTAAAGTTTCATTTTTTGATACTTATAGCCTGGGAATTTTCCATTTTATTGTGGCTTTTGCATATTCTTATTGTATTATTGAGTTGTTGTGCTTATTCTTGTCATTTGATTTTATATGAAGAATGAGAGCATTATCAAATGCCTCATTTTAAAAGTATAGAAATGAACTGAGCAAATATTAATATATGTATGTTTATAAGCTATGACTACAAAGTAATGTGATTTTGCATAGGGATGATTAAATTAGTTATTACTTTATTACTTTATACTTGTGGCAGATACATGGCAGATACACTCACATATACTTGCATGCATATAAATGTCTAACCTCTGTCCTCAGTCTCTGACTTCTGATCTAAAACAGAGAAAAGGAATGTAAATTTTTATTTCAGATTTTTGAAAAAGATCTACAACCACTGATGCGGATGGCTTCAGATCATTCATTCCACCTTCATTTTGGCTATTCTTTTCCAAACAGAAACCTCATTCTGTTGCCCTTTCAGACCAACCCTATCTAACTGTGGGATCAGCTGGTCCTCCTATACACTATTTAATTGAAATGAACAAGTTATGAAAGCAGTTTATTTAAATTATCAACTGCTTTCCTAACCTCAATTGAGTCCTAACAGCTACTTGGCAATTCTTAAACTACTCTTGTTGGCTTTCTAGCTCATCTTCCATAATGAATGTTGTAACATCTTTCTGTTTCTTATCAAGATACTAGATATACTTTCAATCATCACACTGACAGCAGATTTAACCTCCTCCTCTTTCACTGAAACTGAAACCATCTGCCAATTCCTCTCTTGACTTCTCAAAACTTCTCAACATTACCACCATTTGGGCTTACACTCCCACCTTCTGGTCTTTTGCCTCACTAATATGACCTCCACATAGTTCTTAAAATAATCTTTAAGCCTGCCTATATCAAGTTCATGCTCATTTATCTGTATAAGACTTACCTCTAGAATAAAATACAAAATTTTTAATTCTTCCATTACTTCAAGTTTTGCCATCTGGAGCTAAGCAGAATAAACCTAATCCTTCCACATAAGAACGTTTTAAATACTTAAGAGGAAAGCTCTCATGTTCTTCTTTTACCTACCTATCTAGAAGCCTTCTTTTCTTCAGGGTGAAAAACCCTAATTGCATCAAGCAACCTTGGTATGGCATGTATCAAAGCTCTTTACAATGCTAGCTTCCCTTTTCTGAGAAATCTCTAATTTATCAAAGTCCTTTCTGAAATGTGGCACCAGGACAGAGTAGAATGGAATTCTCCCCAGCCAAGTCCTAGGTTCTATGCATCACATCATATCTAACTAGCTCCTCTGACAAAGCTGTGCTTCACCACCAAACTCTCACTATTGCAGTCACTTTTGGCACCTGATCAAATAAACTTCCAGCTTCTGCCACAGATCTGTGATCTCCTGAGTGAGAGCTCACTATTTTTATCTGTCACCCAACCATGACTCATCATCATCTTCCTTCTACCTTTCATCTGGCACAATCTCATTTTGATGAAGCCCTCTGGGTATCTTGGTAATCCCTACTTGCAATTCTTTATGTTCACATGTCACATTTTTAATTCTGAAATTTTGCCAGAAGCTGAAGTCATGCACATGAACTGTTTCTTGACTTCATTTCTTTTCCCCACTTCTTTTTTGAAAATCCAGACAACTGCCCTTTTCTAATTCTGCAGTAAATCTGATCCTCCTGTACTTCCAAAAATCACTGATGGTGGGTCAGCAATCACAACCACAAAGTTCTTTTTAAAATTACCTTTAGGTATACTTTATTCAAGGCTGATAACTTGAATTTATGAAGTGAAGCTATATTCTCAACAGATTTATCTTAAATCTCAATTATAGATTATGTTTTCCTTTCTTGTCCAAAGATCATTTTCCTTGGCAGAGGAAAGTGAAGCAAGATAGATATTTAGTTGTTCTGCTTCTTTTCTTGTTATCAACATTACAACTTCTCCTTTCTTTGATCATCCTCTTTTCCCTAATAGAGTTTTAACAAAACTTATTCTCTTAGTCCTTAGCTTTTTTTTTTTTTGCTAATAATCATAACTGGGAACTAACAGAGAAATTAATTTGATATGCTTCAAAGATATGGTGAATTATTTGATATGATATATTAGGAAGTTATAAGTCATACTAAGCCTGATAAATAGTGTCATAAACCAAAAGCAAAATCAGTGTGAAAGGGCTTGCAGGCTGGACTTGGGACTATTAATAGAAATGTGTAAACACTGCATTGGTGGAGGGATAGGCATACTGATTAAATCTAGGATATTTGGAAGTAATGAAATAAGAATTTTTAAAAGTTATCTATAATGTACAGTTTGCTGGAGATGCCTGGAAGTTTTAAGAGGGTAAATGACTTGACCAGAGTCATTTATATATAATATATGTCAGAGGCAAAACTTAAAACCAAATTATCATGATTCCAAGGCAAAGCTTTTATTTACTATGTTATGCTGCATTCTCATGTGAAAAAGAATAAGAATAAATACTAGTAATGTGACTTTTAAAATGAATAAAAACAATATGGTTTTACTTTTTTTTTTGCAAAATCAATGAAAATATTTAATTTTGACATGCCATTTTCTCTAAAACCTAACAACAGGTTAGAAAAAAATACAGGTATGGTGAGATTGTATAATGTTTTTAAAGATTATTTGTGAATAAAATAATAATTATGAAATGTATTACAGGACAGTTTGCAAAAATTAGGTATAGACCAATATCTCTCTGCATATAATAAGATAAGGTTAAAATGGGCACATAATTTACACATAAATACCTATCAGATCTATGGATAGCAGAAGAATTTGTGACCAAACAAGAAATAGAAAGAATCAAAGGAAGTATAATGGATAATATTATGTGAAATTAAAAAGATTTTATACAAACAAAACCAATACAGCAAAAATAAGAAGAAAATAAGAAACTGGAGATGATGGTGCAATTTGCATCAAATTTCTCTGATAACAGCTTCATTTCTCAAATACATAGGGAACTAAGCCAAATATTTAAAAATAAGAGCCACTTTCCAATTGACAAATGGTCAAAGGATGTGAACAACCAATTTTTCAAAGAAGAAATCAAGTGATCTATAGTTATATAGAAATGTTTTAAGTTACTATTTAAAGAAATGCAAGTTAAAACAACTCTGAGGTATCCTTCATACCCATCACATTGGCTAACATGACAGGGAAAAAATGACAAATGCCAGGAGTAATGTGGAAAAATAGTGGCACTGATATATTGTTGATAGAGTTGTGAAATGATCAACCACCATGGAGAATAATTTGGAACTGTGCCCAAAAAGCAATAAAATTACACATATCCTTTGACCTAGCAATACCACTAGCAGATCTGTATTCCAAAAAGATGAAAAAAAAGAAAAGTATTTCTATGTAGAAAAAATATTTATAGCAGCTCTTTTTGGAGTAGCAAGGAATTAGAAATTGAGAGGATGCTCATCAATTGGGGAGTGACTAAGCTGTGGTACATGATAATAATGGAATACTATTGTGGTATAAGAAATGGTGAGGGGTATAGTTTCAGAAAAATCCAGGAAAGCTTTATATTGACAAAAAGTAAGAACTAGGAGAACATTTAATAGAGTTACACCTAACAATTACACTTTCAATAAATGGCAAGGGACAGATGGGGGTGGAAATATTCAGGATATTTATAAGGTACTAAAGTATCTTTAGTATTAAGAAAATGATCATACAGTATGTCCCCAAAGTCTTAGTGAAGTTTTAAGCTTCAATAACTTAAAACTTCACTGAGACTTTTGGGATACCCTCTTTAATACTCCTTGCTTACTAAAAGATTTTAATCATTACCAGCAACATATAATGTTGGAAGGAAAAAAGTGAGTTCTGTTCTGTCCCGAAAAATACAAGAATCTCTTGTTCTGGCCCCAGAATTTGCTTATTTTTTGTAGTCAAAGAATTTTCCTTGACTACAACTATTATAGTTACATATATAATTATGATATAATGAATATATAACTAATATAGTTGTATGTGTATATATAGATGCATATGTGTGTATGTGTATTAGAGTGATGTAAGTTGGGAGATGTTTTGCCTTAAAAATCTCAAACAACTAAAGAGTAATAGGATATGAGAAAAATACAGAATTCTGTAGAGAGAAAGAAACACAGAATTCAATGGTGATGCTTTAATGGAATAGAAATCCTTTTTACATATTCCAGGAGAAAGATTTGAATAGGACTATATGATAAGATGGATAAGTATTTCCTAGGCCCTGTAGCCTGAGGAAAAGAGCAAATAATGATGAAGTATTTATCTTTTTTATACAACATGGGACAGATCCTGCCAGGTAGGCAAATTAGGTGTAAATTAAGAACTTCAGGAGGTATATTAATTCTCATAGGCCTCCAGGGCATCAACACGTTCTCTGGAGAAGTTTTGCAAATTATAATCTCAAGTTTTAAGAGAGCTAACAAACCTCCATTAATTAGGAAGTAGATTCATTTTCATTCATTTGCATTGTCATTTTTACATATTTAAATTGTAATATTACTTAATATTTTATTTTAATTAATATTTACTTTTAATAAATATTTCAAATATTATAAATAGGGATGAAGAAAAGTTGACCCTTCATAGAAAGATCAATTTTCCCCTGAGGATATTCATTATATGAAATTATGTCCATTTGTTCATTACTTTCTTTGATCTAGGGAGGCAAATGGACTGGATCAAAGGTTATAAAATCATTTTTATTTTTTACAGTTGATAAAATAACTGTTTATGTAGCCTTACTTGCCTGAAGAGAGTAAATAGGGGTTCAGAGAAAAAAGGTCAACAGGAAAGATGCCTTGTTCAGTTGAATTGAATATAAATTGAGCGCAGTGCTAAAGTCATTAGAAGACAAAAGAACAGATTTCTTCATTAATATTCCAGGGACTGTCATTGTTCCAGAAGCAGTTTTTGTTTAACTCTATTGAAGAAGGAAGTGAAAATGTTCAAGTTAATGAAACAAGAGCAGACATAATGGAATGAGGACAAAATCACATCTCTTGAATATCTCCAGCATGCTGCTTTGTCTTTTTCTTAGGCTATAAAATCACTAAAACAAAACAAAACAAAACAAAAAAAACCAGGCACAGCACAAACAACATGTACGTTTTATATATATATATATATATATTACAAAGCTCTTGTAGATTTGTAGCATGAATATGTCATTTTGTATTTGATAAGGCTATTAGAACAAAGCCATTGTCAAACACTAAATTATGGTAACATGCAAAAGAAAGTCTCAATATTATAGAGAAAATGGCTTAGCACAGTACACTCCCTGAAAATTATTAATTGTGCTGGTACAGTGAACTGAGAGGAGGATAGGTATGACTAGCTGGTAATGATATCACAGAACATAATTTTTGTCCATGGCCTCTTTGCTGCCTTGCTAGCCAGTAGAGTTATTTGTTAAACTACAATTTTCAGGGCAAAGCAAACAGGATCAGCGTCAATGAGATGAGCCTAACCTTCAGTTAAAATGATTAAACACATCAGAGAAGTTTCAAAGGATAAATATTACTACTGAAAGCTTCAGTGTACTGCAAACTGACAAAACCTTTCTAGAAGAGGTTCCTGTTATCTACTTGGCTTGTAATGACTTTGGAAGTACAAGATATGATAATTTGTCTATAGGAATTTGCAATCTAACTGGAAAAATGACTAAAACACTTGAGATGATAAATAATATGATAGAATGAGTCAAAATCATGATTATTGAATACTTTTGTGTCCTTTTAAAAACTTCTGAATGTAGCCTTTATGAAGAATATTGGATAAGAAGTCTGATAGATGGAGTAGAATCAGAAAGGAAATACCAGCAGGCAGAGGACTAGCTCCCTTCAAGATGCAACTTCAGGACTACCTCCTACAAGTGGTTTTTCCTGGCTGTTTCAGATGTTAGCACATCTTATAATCAAAGCATATGTATTAGAGTTATATGCTATTTTTACTTATCTGTAAACATGTTATGCCTTCCTATTGATTCCTTGAGGGATGTTTACTTTTATTTTTTGGAAGTTATTTTATTCTAAGAAATAAAGATGAGGAAGTGAAGAGATGATTTCATAGCCTATGAAAGGCCTGGGATGGGGAAGTGGAATGTTTATGTAAAGAGAATGGCAAATAGGTCAGTCAGGCTGAAGCACAGAAAACATGGTTGGAAGTGGGGATTGAGGATGGGTGCAAAGTGCATGCAGAGGTGCAGTAAAAGATAGTCAGTCTAAAAAAATAAAATTGAACCATATTAGGAAGGCTTTGCATGTCAAATAGAGGAATTTGTCAGATGCATTAAGCTTTAACTAAAGTTTTTTAAGCAGGGAAAAGAGATATTCAGACCTGAATTTTAGGAACGTAAATTCACTGACGCTGGGTATGAATTGGAGAGGAAAGAGCATAAATATAGAGAGACCAACTGAGCTTTGAGCAAAAGGTAATTGAGGGCCTGAAGCAGTGTGGCTGTGAGTAGTGGGAAGGAGAAGGATAAGATAGATGTTGAGTAGGGTAAATCAAGAAGACTTAGAGGACCTTAGAGGAAGGGAGTGAAGAAGAGTGAAGAATTAAGGGCTACATTCTGGACTTTTAAAAAAGAAACAAGTGTTTTAAATATTTACATTAAGTTGACAAATGAAACTTTAGAAACCAATAAATTACTAACTATAATTTTTGTAATTTTTAAAAATAGAATTGCTAAATCAAGACAACCCTGAGATACCACTTCACACCTGTCAGATTGGCTAAAATGACAGGAAAAGTTAATGATGAATGTTGGAGGGGTTGTGGGAGGGCTGGGACACTGATGCATTGTTGGTGGAGCTGTGAACGGATACAGCCATTCTGGAGAACAATTTGGAGCTATGCTCAAAAAGTTATCAAACTGTGCATACCCTTTGACCCAGCAGCATTTCTATTGGGCTTATATCCCAAAGAAATCATAAAGGAAGGAAAAGGCCCCACATGTGCAAGAATGTTTGTGGCAGCCCTTTTTGTAGTGGCTAGAAATTGGAAATTGAATAGATGCCCTTCAATTGGAGAATGGCTGAATAAATTATGGTATATGAATATTATGGAATATTATTGTTCTGTAAGAAATGACCAGCAAGATGATTTCAGAGAGGCCTGGAGAGATTTACATGAACTGATGCTGAGTGAAATGAGCAGAACCAGGAGATCATTATACACGGCAACAACAGTACTATATGACGATCAATTCTGATGGACATGGCTCTCTTCAACAATGAAATGTTTCAAACCACCTCCAATTGTTCACTGAAGAAAGCCATATACACCCAGAGAAAGGGATGTGAAATGTGGACCACAACATAACATTCTCATGCTCCTTGATTGATGTTTGCTTACATTGTGTTTCCTTTATCTGATATATCGTTTGTGTAGACAAGATTTTTCTTGCACAACAATGACAAGTTTGGAAATATGTATACATATATTCGATTTGCCAATATTTTAACATAATTAACATGTAGTGGATATTCTGCCATCTAGGGGAGGGGTGGGGAGTTGGGGGAAAAATTTGTAACGGAAAGCTATGTAAGGGTTATTGTTGAAGAATTACCCACACATATGTTATGCAAATAAAATAAAAAAAAATTAAAAAAAATAGAATTGCTAACTTAAAATGTATAGTTTTTAAGCCAATAAAGTTTAAAACTCCCCTAAGACTTTGGGGACACACCATATATCACTTTAAGGTTTACATAAAAACTTCTTCTACTATAATTCCATGAGTAGGGAGGGGGGTAGGTGTTATTAATAGTTATTCATAAAAAAACTGGGACTCCAGAGAGCTTAAATGATTTACATCCAAATGAACAGAGTCAGAGTATCCAGGTTTCTTATCTCCAAATCTAGTATTCTTGTTTTTAAACTGTCTCAAATTAACATAGTAATCTCTTAAAATTTATCAATCAACAATTACTAATCACCCATGATAACCTAAGCAATGAAGATATAAATCCAAAGAATAAAACAAGCCTTACTTAAAATGAGCTTACATTTTAATGGGGAGTGTGATGAGGGTTGGGGAGCCAGGGAAACATACAATAATGTACATATGTAAATGCATCACAAATAAAATATCCTTATTTGTAAAAATGGGAATAATAATAAACCTGCCATCCAGGATTGCTTAAAGGATTAAATAAGTATATTTCTAAAACACTTTGTAAACCTTAAAGAGTTAAATAATCTTTAGCTATTTTCATTATTATACATTAAATAAAAATACATATAGGCACAAAGAAAGTTAAATACAAGGTAGTTTAGGGAGAGGGCACTAGCAATTGTGGGATCAAAAAAGGCTTCATACAGATAACAGTACTTGAATTATGCCTTAAAAGAAGGAGAAATTTAATAAAAGTTTTTTAAAACTAATTTGACTTTTATATTTTTTTGGTGAGGCAAAGCAGAGATAAGTGACTTGTTCAGGGTCACACAGCTAATAAAAGTCAAGTGTGTAAAGCTGGATTTGAACTCAAGTTCTCCTGAGTCCAGAGCCGCTTCTCTATCCACTGGATAGAGTTACCCCTAATTTGATTTATAAAATCCTAACTCTGAGTTGTGTGATTTATAAATTCTTTGTTTTGGAGGTTGTTTTAGATGAAAAAAAAAACAACAAAACCAAAACAAAACCTCTACTATATGACATAGGAAGTAGGTTTCTGCATCTGGGAAGATTCATCTTCAAATGTGTTCATTCTAGCTCATGAGTCTTATCAGTAATCAATAAACATTTATATGCATTAGTCACTGTGCTATCCTGAGAATTCAAAGAAAGGTAAAAGACAGTCCATGTCCTTATGGAGTTCACAATCTCATGAAGGAGACAAGAAGTAAACAACTCTGTACAAATAAGTTTGAAAAAATAAACAGAAGGAAGGCACTGGAATTGATCATTGAGAAAGACTTCCTGAAAAAGAGCACTTGAAGGAAGTCAAGAAAGCCCATAGGTGGAGAAAAAAGAGACCATTCCCAGGATGGAGACAGCCAAAGAAAAGGTTCAGAAACTGGAAATGGAAAGCAAGAGGCCACTGTCCCTAGAGAATAGATTATATAGAGTTTGGGGAGGAAATATCCTATACTATTTAGATTTAAATAAGTTTAAACTTAACTTTATTTATATAAGTCAAGTTTTATGTGCAGAAATAATTTAGGTGCAAACAATCAGTTCATCTTTAAATAAAACTTTGGGAAGACTTCAAAATTAATATTTAAATACATTTCATTCAGAAAATATATTAAAAACATTAATCATGTTCTTAACAAAAGTAAAAGGTTTTCTGAAAAAATTAGCATGTATAATGTTTTAATTCAGTACAAATTGAACAAAATTATAAAAAAAATTAATTAGTTTGTTTGGTTTTTTTTTGCCTTGAGAGGAAATGTGGTCCTGGACCCAAGCTGGCCTCAAATTCAGGAATATTGAGGCGCAATTCCTGTCTTTCACAGAGTTTAGTTGTGCCATCCTAAGCCTTTCATCTCCCAAAATTCTGGGCAACTTTTAGAAACTAAATTGCTGAGTAGTTTCTGATTTGAATTGGTAGTGGAAGTTTCTTCTCTCCCCCCACCCCAAGTTATTTCCATACCAATGAACCCCAAAAATTTAAAAACAAACAACAAAAAACAGCTCAAAGCTTTCTTCCCTCCTAGGTCCTTAAGTTTGAGAATTGAGCCTTAAAACACACATGTTACATGTATACATATATATATATGTACATGTTTGTACGATATTATGGTCTTGAAAAATTTACCTAGCTTATATAAATTAAATTATAAAACTTCTGAGAATACAAGGCACATTGTTCTGGGTTCTGAAACTTCCACCTAACAGGACCTATTACAATGCCCAGTAACCAGTGACTATCAGAATATTAAGTGTTTACCATGTGCCAGGTATTGTGCTAAGCTCAAGGAATAAAAGCAGAAGTAAAAGACAGTCTCTGCCTTCAAACTGCTTACAATATATTGGGAGAGACAAATAAATGTATATGAAGTAAATAAATTCATATGAAACATGTTTCATCTCTCACACACATACACATGCACTCTCTTTTTTCTCTCCTCTTGCTTTCTTATATATATTATATGTATAATATAATAAATAGGAAAAATAACATATAACAAATAGTGATAATATAAAATATATTATTAAATGTCATGTATGTTATATAATATACAATAATAATATGATAAATAGGAAATTGACAGAGGGAAGGTACTGGAATTAACAGGGATTAGGGTAGGCTTTCTATAGAAGATGTGTTTTAATTGGGACATTAAGCCAGAATGGTCAACAATCAGAGTGGAGATGGGAGAGCATTTCAGCTATACAGGACAACCAAAGAAAGAATTCCATATGTAATCCTATGGTTTTCTCTAAAGTTCATAAATAACTTAGCAATTTATAGGAATGGGAGAAATTTGTGATTTTATTAATGTGGGAAGTCCTGAATCAGTAAATTCTATCTAATCAATTCAAGTCATTCTTTTGGCAACTTATAGAGAAAACTGTACAATACAGTGAGAAATTAAGTGACTCATCTAGGGTTATATAGCTATTTTATCTTTGAACTTAGGTCTTCCTGATTTGGAGGCTGACTCTCAATCTATGATATCAAATGACTCTTGGCAATGCATAACTTATTTCATGTATACAGAGTATGCTTTTACAAACAATCTTTAAAATAGTGATTCTTTATTATTTTGCTTATTAATTTCTTTTGCTAGATATGTAAGCTCTGTGTTGCTGATATTCACTCCACTAGTCATAACCTCTCTATGCCTCCTTGTGTGATTTTTGTTCATATCCTGATATAAACCATCCTTATGGTATTCATCTGAGAGTACAGGGTCTTCATTTAGATCTCTTAGCATTACCAATACAGCACATAGATGATGTGTTGCCCTTCATAGTTACCATATAAGCAGCTCATTTGCAGTCTTTTTTTCTCTTTGACATGTTTTAAATGCTTTTTCTTTTTTTTAAAAATAATAGCTTTTTTATTTTCAAAATATATGTAAATATAGTTTTCAACATTCCTCAGAGATTGTGATAATCCATGATTTTCAACCATATAACATTAAAAATGTTTTGTTTTAGTGAATAGCTTGAAGTCACTGAGAATTTTGTACAGTTCAGTCTGGGCCAATTTCTTCCTGTTATTCAATTATGGGCACATTTCATTGTCCATCTGTAGTGTTACCTAGATACATTTACTGATGGACCAGATCAATGAATTTTCCATGTAATCGTATATGCACAGTCTGGACTACAGGCATTCTTTGTTCACTTGACCTTCCAGTGTGGATGATGTGGTTTAATTATTCTGAGTGCATGGGTCTCATTTAAGAGGCTCAATATTATTCCTGAGAAATCCACTTCATGGCATGGGAAATCCAGAGAGTATCATTCTCTATTGGGAATCCTTTTTTTCATTTAAAATAAGAACAGCCTCCATAACAGTGCCGACAACCTTTGTAGTATAGTCTACCTGTTTTGTGTCTTATTTCATAACTAATACTCAGAGGATCAAACAAACTTATCTTTGTTCTCATGTTAATCAAGGAATCTTTGATGATCATAACATATGAATCAGAGGAATGTTTTTGAAAAAGAGCCTTTAAGACTACATCTTGTTCTGCATAAAAAAGTGTTCTATAGTCAACAAAACACAGCAGGATCTTTTTTTTGTGCCAGTCAACTAACTGGTTGATGTTGCCATACGCAGAAAATCATTTACAAAATTTTTCCTTTTACCTTTTCATGCTATTATCAATGATATCTTTCATATATCTCTAAATGGTTCTTGTAAAGATTTTGTGGCTATAGTATTTGTGGGATTAGTATTTATTTATATCTTTTCTATTTCTTTGCTTTGGTGATAACATTTTTCTGAGATTTCCCCCCCCATAATCTAATATCTACCTCTCTTTCAGATATCTTGAGATTTGATTTCTTAATACATTTAAAATATTGTTTCTTTCAGTAACTAGCTGCTTTTCCTATTTTTTCCCTTTGGTGCAAGTGTAAATTGTGGTATCCCCAGTGTCCAAAGGTGGTGACTCTGCTATATCAATGGAGAAAGTTTAGTGCAGAAATCTTGACAGATCTTTCCTATTTGTCCTCAATTATCTTCAATTTGATATTTAAATGATCTGGCATTTTGTTCTCTTCTTGTTCATCAGTAATTTTCATGTCTCCTTCTGCCGTGTCTTTCCTTAAGCTTTGGTAATTTTCTTTTAACTTTTTATTAACTTGATTACAGATACAATTATGATGAAAAATCATGACTGTAGAATGATTCATTAAGAGTTGCAAGGCACAGTAGAAGTTAACTAACTTAAACTCCTTATTTTACAGATGAGGAAACAGGACTAGGAAGATACATGATTTATCCAAGGTCTCAAAGGTAGTAAATTGCATGCTGGGTTTCAAACTGACTTCCTCTGACTTCTTCTGCCTTGAAAATTCCAGGTTTTCTCCACTTCTCTATACTGATTAAGCCTAATTTCATAACAAGAGAGAGATGAAGAAACTTTACTTTTTTCCAATTTATTAAAGCTTTTTATTTGCAAAACATAAGTATGGGTAGTTCTTCAACATTGACCCTTACAAAGCTTTCCGTTACAAATTTTCCCCCCTAGTCCTCTCCCCTCCCCTAGATGGCAGGAAGTCTACTACATGTTAATTATATTAAAATACTTCACAAGTTGAATATATGTATACATATTTCCACACATCTTGCTGTGCAAGAAAAATCGTGCCTACAAGAAAAAAAAATCTGAGAAAGGAAACACAATGCAAGCAAACAACAATAGAGAGCATGTAAATATTATGTTGTAGTCCACATTTCATATCCTTCTCTCTGGGTGCATATGGCTTTCTTCACTGAACAATTGGAACTGGTTTGAAGCATTTCATTGTTGAAGAGAGCCATGTCCATCAGAATTGATCATCATATAGTCTTGTTGTTGCCATGTATAATGATCTCCTGGTTCTGCTCATTTCGCTCAGCATCAACTCATGCAAGTCTCTCCAAGCTTCTCTGAAATCATCCTGCTGGTCATTTCTTATAGAACAATAATATTCCATAACATTCATATACCATAATTTATTCAGGCATTCTCCAATTGATGGGCATCTATTCAGTTTCCAGTTTCTATCCACTACAAAAAGGGCTGCCACAAACATTCTTGCACACGTGGGGCCCTTTCTTTCCTTTAAGATCTCTTTGGGATATAACCCCAATAGAAACATTGCTGGGTCAAAGAGTATGCACAGTTTGATAACTTTTTGAACATAGTTCCAAACTGCTCACCGGAATGGTTGGATCTGTTCACAGTTCCACCAACAATGTCTCAGTGTCCCAGTTTTCCCACATCCCCTCCAACATTCGTCATTATTTTTTCCTGTCATTTTAGCCAATCTGACAGGTGTGTAGTGGTACCTCAGAGTTGTCTTAATTTGCATTTCTCTGATCAATAGTGATAGAGAATAGCACCTTTTCATATGACTAGAAACGGTTTTAATTTCATCATCTGAAAATTGTCTGGTCATATCCTTTGACCATTTATCTATTGGAGAGTGCCTTGAATTCTTATAAATATGAGACAATTCTCTATATATTTTAGAAATGAGACCTTTATCAGAACCCTTAAATGTAAAGATGATTTCCCAATTTATTGCTTCCCTCCTAATCTTGTCTGCATTAGTTTTGTTTGTATAAAAACTTTTAAATTTAATATAGTCAAAATTATCTATCTGGTGTTCAATTAAGAGTTTCAATTCTTCTTTGGACATAAATTTATTCCATCTCCACAGGCCTGAGAGGTAAACTATCCTATGTTCCTCTAATTTGCTTATAATATCACTCTTTATATCTAAATCATGAACCCATTTAGATTTTATCTTGGTATGTGGTGTTAGGTGTAGGTCAAGGCCTAATTTCTTCCACACTAGAGAAACTTTACTTTTAAAACCGACATAATACAGGATTTTTATTTTTAACACTGCTGAAGAAATGGCAAACAAAGCTGTAAGTATTTGGGTAATTCAGGAATGAGTCTGCTTCAGACTTTTTTCAGCCACACAAGTAATTAAAACATTTTTGTTATCCACAGAGAGGCAGTGTGATGTAGTAGACAGATTACTAGATCAGAATTAGGACCTCCCAGGTTCAAGATCTGCCTTTGACAAATACTCTCTCTTGTATGACCCCAGGTGTGGTGTTAACTTCTCAGGGATTCAAGGCAATTGTCTAAAATTGCAAATTGCAGAGAAGGTGGTGACATGTAATTGGCAGAGAGAAAGTTACTCACTTGGAGTTCCCTAAACCAATGAAATTGATAGTTGTAATCTCCATTCTTATTAGCCAGTTACTAAAGAGACTGGCTGAGCAATAGTGACTAGAGATAAAGATGTATTTTTAAGCAAAAATTAGAGTAACATCTACATCCAGGGCAGAGAGGTGACACTGTAGATAGAGTGCTAGCTTGGAATTAGTAAACTGAGTTTAAATCTGGCCACAGAACACTACTAGTGTGTGACTGTGGGCAAGTTACTTAACCCAGTTTATTTCAGTTTCTTTATCTTTAAAAAGACCTGGAGAAGAAAATGACAGACCATTTGCTAAGAAAACCTCAAATAGGGTCACAAAGAATCAGATGTGATTGAATGATTCAACACGAATCCACCTAATATCCCAATATTCACAGATGTTCACTTTAATTGTTTCAGGTCTCAGGGACAAAAAATAAATGTTGGTCCCTCTAGTAATTCTGTGACAATTCCTATTATTCAACATACATTCATTAATTGCCAGCTCTATGTAAGGACTGTATTAAATTTTTCAGATATACATTTAAATAGTATTTGCCCTCAAAAATCTTGTACTTTTCTGGGAGACATAGCATATACACAGGGAAAAAATATTACATAATCTGAGGAGGAAGAGAGCATGATCAAAAAAGGGAATTAGGGAAGGCTTGTTTAGCAAAGTGCCACCTGAACTAAGTTTTGAAGGAAAGCAAGGATTCTAAGAAGAGAGAGGTGAGGAGGGGTACGTTTTAACTATGAGGGACAACCTATTCAAAAGCATGGAGGAAGGAGATGGAATACCGAGTCCGGGGAACAGCAAATAGGCCACTTTAGTTTTACTAAGAATGAATCAATTCACAAGGTTTTATGAAGCATCTCTGTGATCCAGGCACAATGCTAGGCACAGTGGATACAGAAACAAAAGCAAAATAGTCACTGCTCTTGGGGAACTTACATTCTAACAGGAGAGAAAACAGGAACATATGTATAAGTACTTGACAGAAATGAGAAAAGAGAGGAAGTGGGAAATGGATTGTTTTTTATGAAGCCAATACAATTATTCCATGGAGTGTGTGCTGTTCTTGTTCAGTAATTTTTCAGTTATCTCTCTTTGTGATATCTCTTAGTTACTCAAGATTTTCTTGGCAAGAATACAGAGTATTTCCTTCTTTAGCTCATTTGACAGATGAGGAAACTGAGGCAAGCAGGGTTAAGTGACTTGCCCAGAGTTGCACAGCTAATAAGTATTTGATGCAAGATTTGAACTCATAAAGATGAGTCTTCCTGACTCCAAAACTAGCCCTGCATCTATCATGCTTCCCAGCTGCCCTGGATTTAGGAGAAAGGAGGCAAGGTTTGGAGCAAAGTTTTGTTTTTAGACATGTCAGATTTTAGTTCTTTATTGGTCATTTACATAGGCATGTTCATCAGGTAACTGGTGAAAGGCTAGTGCTAATAAGAAATTTTAGATTTAGATATATTTGGCAGTCATCTGTATATAAATTATAACTTAGAATGGATTTATAGAGAGAACACAAGGCCCAAATAGATGATGATTCTGCAAAGAGGACTAGAAGAGGATCAATCAGCCTGGTAAAAAGAACCACAATACAGTGAACAAAAACCCAAGCAGCAGGAAGTATCCATTAAAAGGAGGTGGTTAACAATGTTTAAAAGCTGTAGAGAGATGAAAATGGAAGAAACTTGAGAAAAGGCCATCATATTAGCAAAGGAGATAATTGGTAACCTTAGAGCAGTTTCAGTTGAATGAATGGGTTGGAAATAGGGCTACAAAGGTTGAGACGTGAGTGAAGAAATGGGAATCCTGAATATAGACATTTTTCTTTCCCTTAGAATTTAGTTAAAGGATAGCAGGTATAGGGAAGTATAACTTAAGTATTCAAAGGAAGTTTTTTTTTCCACTCTTAATTTTTTCATCTTTGACACATCTCTACTATTATTTGATGTGCCAAAAGGGTCGTTACAGTAAAAGGAGCATTACACTAAGAAATCCCTCTCTGTCTGCTAAATGTCTGCCTACTAGCAAGTCCCTTACTCTTTTAGCCTTTGTTTCTCAGGCAATAACAGGAGTTACACTCTGTACTGCAAAGGATTGTAGATGTCATTTTGTTGTTTTAACTTTTTTGAATTATTCATTTTCATAAAGATCTGTTAATAAGAAAATTTTCATTTGCTATAGCACTTAGGAATCCAAAATGATATTTAACTAGAATGTAAGCTCCTAGAGAGCAGGAACTATTTTATTCCCATATTTATATTCCCAGAGTCAGACAGAGTGCCTTACATGTAGTAAGCACTTAAAAATATCCGTCGTTGTTGTTGTTAAGTAAATAAGAGGACCCATTCTCATTAATTCACTTTTCAAGTTGTCTTCCATGATGTTAAATGTACCCTATTTCTATTTTCTATTACTGAGATAATAGAAAAAACTTCTCCTCCCCCCCAAATATGTTTCTCAGATTGGCATTACTCCAAAATGACCAACTTGGTCAAGATTTCTTTATTGTTTACATGCTCCCCATGTGTTTCATTCAGTTTGTTTCAAAGAGAGGAATAAAAGACAATTATATTTTTTTAAAAAGGAATATTCCAATAATCATCCTGTGATTCTGTGAACTTAATGAAACCACTTTTGAAAATTGATAGCCTATTTTTTTCATATAGTCCTAGACATCCCTCCCATCTTTCAGGAGAAAGAAAAAAAAAATACCACCCAAAATGTTGCAGTACTCCTTGGTATTTCGTTTGTAGAATATCTACTCTGAGAAATTATTTAGGGAAAAATGTGTTTTTCCTCTCTCTCTGTATTGAGGGCAGTATCTCCTTTCACTTTCCCTGCTTCCAATTCTTTCTCATTCTTTGCCATTTGAAAAAATACAAGCAGAAAATTTATGTTTATAAAATTCTGGATTCATATTTATTTTTATACCTTCCTTTCTGTTGATCCCTACCCAATATAAAAATTAAGTAAATGCCAAAAATATGCTACTAAATCAATCTAAATACTGAAATGAAATTTTAGCCACTCAAGTTGAGCAGGAATAAAATTTCATAATGGTTATCTCTGCCTCTCCTCTTCCTTCTCACCCCCTAAAGAAAAAAAAAAACCAACAAAGCCTCACAAAATATAAAAAGAAAGACTATATAGAAAGACTATATATGGGAAGATACATTGTATTTGAAACTATCAGTCTTTCTGAAACAATTTCATCTTTGTCTTCTCCAAACAGGGCGGTACTTGCCACAGTGCATAGAATACAGGGTCTGAAGTCAGGAAGACTTTTTCTTGAGTTCAAATCTGAACTCAGATACTTACTAGCTATGTGACCCTGGTCAAGTCACTTAATTCTATCTGCTTCAGTTTCTCATTTGTAAAATGAGATAGACAAGGACATGGCAAACTACTTTGGTATCTTTGCCAAGAAAAGCCCAAATGGGATCATGAAGCGTGGGACATGATTGAAATTACTGAATGACAACTTTTCCCAATAACAATTCAGGACATAAAAGTGTGTTTATTAGAACCAAAACATATAGGAACATCACCAGATGGTTTCATAAACAAGCATTTGGTAACTACCTAGAAGCATAAGCCTTTGATATACTTTAAATCCCAATTCAGGGTCTTTTCCTTCCATGTCCCATGTGAAAGTTAATTGGAGATCTTCCCTACTCCACATGGGAACTTATTTGTTTGTTTTATCATTTCTTATTTTTTGATGATTTTGCTGGAATCATAATTAGGAATTTGTGTGGCCAAGTATAAGGAAGCTTTTTGAGAGGGGTGAGATGAATCCAACCTGCTGTAACTTTGCAGAGTCCATATTGTTCAGTTATTTCAGCTTCTTTGTGACCTCATTTGGGATTTTCTTAGCAATGATACAATTTGCCATTTCCTTCTTCAGCTTGTTTTAGAGAGGAGGAAATTGAGGAAAGTTGTGTTGTGACTTGCTCACACAGCTAATAAGTGTCTAAGGCTGGATTTAACTCAGGTCTTCCTGACTCCAGGCCTGGCACTCTACTTACTAAGCCACCTAGCTACCTTTCTGGGTAAAAAGAGATTAAGTCTTTGGGCAAGGTCACAAGCTAATACATATCTGAGGTACAATTTCAACTCAGATTTTCCTGACTTTGTCCAGTGTGCCACTTAGCTGTGTCCATAGCACTGTATTATCTTTCAAATTGTATCTTTGAAACATTTCCTACTTGTTCTCCTCCTAATTCAGTTCCCTTTATTTTGTACAAATATAATTTTTGTACTTTTAAGCACTCAAGGATATATAGCATAGCTTGGCTTTGGCACAAATTACCAATTTGAAAGTTCTATTGCTGAAAACATCTAAGAGTGCAATAAATAGGGTGTTAGACTTAGAGATTAAAAGAACTAAGTTCAAATCTAATCCTTAGTACTCATTAGTTATGTGACTCTGTAAGTCACTTACCTCTTCCAGTCTTAGTTTAATTATCTGTAAAATGGGGGAGATAATCATTGCCCCCATAAAGGATTTTTTTGAGAATCAAATGAAATAATATACAAAGTACTTTGCAAACCTTCAAACATTATGTAAGTGCTACTTATTAGCATTATTACTATATTATGCATCTAAGTCAAAAAAGTCCCAGTTCAGTCAGCATAAACCAGTGTTTTAGGGATTTCCCTAATATTATTTCAATTAACAATGCAAGTAGTTTCATGAAGAACACTTTGAAAGATTAGTCAACAAAATAAACCTGAGGACTTTTATAGCAAGAACAAGAAGATTTTTTTTAAACTCTAAGGTAGGGTATCAAATTTTCATCTAGGACTATTTAATCTATGACAAGATGACAAATGAAGGAGCTGGAAAAAATGCTGTCAAGGACAAGAGGCATGTTCTTTAAACTGGAAAATTGTCTGTTGTTCCTCCCATATCTTGTCATTCATTCCTTAAAGCAGAAATGATTCTTTAGGCGTTATGCTATGTCCAAAATAGGGCTGTCATGACCACAGGCTTTTAAAATCTCAGAAAAGATGAGAGCAAAAAAGACATTCACATCCTTTCTTTCCTACTGTAATTGTTCCAATGCTTTGTTCAGTGGCTGCATTTTATACAAATCTGAGGACCTTAAAATAGCATGAAATACATTACACAAAATTACAGTCTTATCTAATTCAGAAAGCATTCTTTAGGGTAGAGTAAATATTTTTTCTATGGTGACTACTTTACCTCTTTGTATTACAGTCAGTGAAAACATAGAATAGCCTAATACCGCAAAATCCCCCAAACTATTAGTATAACAGCCAAGAATATGATATATCAAATGGAAGGAGCTGTTGCCATATTCACTGCAATTTATAACCAGAACAGTTATGTATTCTTATTTGCCAGGGCACAGAGAAAGGGACAAAAAATTTAAAGGCCTCCATGAATTCCTAGGCTACTGAAAATAAAATAATCGTTTAATTTTGGGAACTATGGAGTTAAAGAAAGAATGCACAGGAATGGCAGATGCTGTTGCCACCAGGAGCAAGTCATGTTTTTATATTTAACCTTATTCTACCAAATTTTAATTAAATCCAATTTAAACATTTATTAGCCATTTCCTCCAATAAAGTGTGACACTTCTTTCTCCTATGGAGCTTCGGCATGGTCTTAAGTTTATTCTGAGTTATGGAAGGCTGTGCTGACACAGCACAGACACCAAGAGGTCCTAACAAAATGTGGTATTGTCAGCTAAGGATTTTTAAAGTTATGGAGGTGAAGCACTCTGTTAGGCATCAAGAGGAATAGGAATATAAATAAAACTTGAACTCTCCAGTTAATTGCCCTATAATAAGTAGGAGAATTATAACTACTCTATAGCACTATAAGAAATGAAAGTCTAACATTTTCATGTTCTCTATTGATGTTTGCTTGCATTGTATTTCCTTTATTGGATTATTCTCTCTTATAGATATGATTTCTCCTGAACAAAAAAATGATGTGTGGCAATAACTATACATATATTCGATTTAAGTATTCTAACATAATTATCATGTAGTGGATATCCTGCTATCTAGGGGAGGGGTGGGGAGTAGGGGGGAAAATTTGTAACAGAAAGCTTTGTAAGGGTTAATGTTTAGGAATTACCCATACATATGTTTTGCAAATAAAAAGTATTAATAAAAAAAAAAAGAAATGAAAGTCCCATGAAGGTAATGTCATACAGGACACAGAGCTGACCTTAGAACTAAGCAGCCAGAAAGTACCATGAAGAGAGCTCTTAGCCTGATGTCAGGAAGACCAGTGTTCAAATCCAAGTGTAGACAATTCGGAGCAAAGTGACCCTGGACAAGTCACTTACTCTCTGTCTCTCTTTCTCCAACTATAAAATAAGAATAATTGCAGCACCTACCTGCCAGGGTTGCTGTGAGGATTAAATGAGATAATATTTGTTGGGAGCTTAGTTTCACATTCATAATAGGTGCTTAATAATAGCTTTTTTTCATTTTTTTTTCTCCTGTGTTAGTGAATGCTTAACTCTATGGAAGTCATTTCCCTCTCAGTTGCCCCAGACAATTTTCTAAGACTTTAAATTGCAGGGAAATTACTGACTTACTTTGGTAGATAGAGATTCCTCGTGACAGTTTTCTACATTTATGAAATTACAGGTCCAATTCCTAATCTTATTGTCATATAAGAATAGGGATTCAAAGTGCTATGAGAATAAAATAGAAAATATGTAATCTTGATTAAATAAAGAAAATAGATATATAAAATAAAACTAATCTAGAATCAGAAAAAGCACCTGCATTAAATAAATCTAAAGAAATCTGACATCCAAAATTGATAGAGAATTAATATAAATATATAAAATCAAGAACCATTTCCCATAAGACAAATGATCAAAAACATTTATAGTTTTCAAAAGAAGAAATGCAAATTATCAATAATCATCTGAAAAATTTATAGTAAGATTTTTAATAAGTTGTTCAAAGTGAGAAAAGCAGAACCAGGAAAACCATCTATGTGATGACTACCACAATGTAAACATAAAGAACAACAATTTAAAAAAATTAAAACTGAATGCTGTGAAATTATAACGACCCATTTGGCCCCACAGAAGAAATGTGAGAATACATTTCCCTCTTGTATTTAAAGATGGTAGGAAATAATGGATGTAGAACTGCGTTTAATGTTGGTTGATGTTCCAGTTAGGCTTGTTGAACCTTTTTTCTTTCTTTCTTTCTTTCTTTCTTTTTTTTTTTTTATTCTTTGTTACATTAGATAGCTCTCCAAAGAAAAGGGAAGGGAAGAGGAGGATATGTTTGAAATGCAGATTAATGCCTCTAGGTGGTGCCCAGACAGAAGTCTGTCTTCTTCCTGACTACAAATCTAGCCTTAGACACTTAGTAGCTTTGTGACCCTGAACAAATCATTTAATCTTGTTTGTCTTGGTTTCCTTCCCTGTAAAATGAACTGAAGAAGGAAATGGAAAATCACTTCAATATCTTTGCCAAGAAATCTCCAAATGGGATCACAAAGGAACATTTAAAATCATTTAAAAGAGAAACACCCTAATACTATCGATTCAATTCCTGTCATAAGAAAAATTGTGCCTCACTCATAACCAGCTTTATCCTATACTCTGAAATACTTTTAATTCCAGAAGATCATTACTAAGAAATTTAGGTTAATTGAATAAATGGTTAAGAAAAAAATATACTAAACCCCTCCCCCAACATCTCATACTTCCTTCTATGCAAGTCTATAAGCTACTTTTGAAGACAACAGAAGTTAGATAAGAATTTTTAAGAAGAAAGTTACACTTGGGACATATGGTTTTAGATGAGTTTGCCACAAAAGTTTGTTAACTGAAATTTTAGTTGATTTTATTTCAAATTTATGGAAAAACTTCTGACTCTAAATTAATAGAAAAATAGTCCTTGATTACCTACACCATTAAACACCAAACTAAGGAAAAGCAGGAATAAAAATATTAACAAGCAGAGCAAAAAAATATTAAAATAGGGTTTCTTGCTAAATCATTCAATATGCTATTATTTGGATGGATTTAATACATGCATATATCTGTATGTATTTAACAATTTGTATGTGGATTTTGCAATTTCTGGAGATGTGTCCATCAAAAAGCATTACTGTTTAACACTGGGATGTTGTGGTTGCTTCATTTTTGGCTCTTTCTCTAGCCAAGATTTTAAATACCAGTTTGCCAAATTAGCTTGAATTGAGTGATAGTTTCGTGTTGCAAACTAATGAGAACGAGGCTCCATTAAAACTAACTGATGTTCACCTTTATGCAAATTAGAACTCAGAATTATTAGAAGTTATATATTTTTGTTATATTGATGTTTCCTTTCTTTTTGCCTTTTTAAAAATGATTTTAAATGATTTTTAAATGATTTTAAATGATTAAGAAGAGGAAACTAACATCATTTAAAAATATTAAGTATTTTGATGTAAAAAGCACTGTGCTAAGAGTGGTGTTTCTTTAAATGGATTTTAAAATTTTTGTGTTATTTATTGACTACATATAAACATGTACTACTATTCAGCAAAAGTCTGGTGGATGATGGGAGATTAAACTAGAAGAATAAATTTTTCAAAATACAGAGAATGTCTTATTTTTGTTCCTTATTTAAGACTTCAAAGATTATATCAAAAAAAGGAAATTGTTTCATATGGATACATTTCATTTTTCTTGAGCATTTTTCTTGCTCTAGATGAATACTTCAATCATATGACATTCCAGAAAATAAGAAGATAAATAATACTGGGATAATTGAATTTAAAAGAATATAAACCAGAACCAAGGACTATACTCTTCATGTCAGCAATCTTTAGGGATTATTAGAATGAGTGTTTCACAAATGAGTATCATCACAACTGTTTCAGAGTATTAAATGCATCCTTATCAATCAGATATTTCTGGGGCACTTGGGATAGAGATCTTGTAATAATTAAGACAATTTATCATTAACTGTTTTCTCAATCAGATTTTCCATAACTTTGTATAGGTCTTCCATCAAATATTAAATTCTGTACATTATTCTCTCCATTTTCATAGTTTACATGTATATATGCATGTATAAGTGTGTGTATGAAATCAACTCAATTTTTCTTGCTTGTTTACAATTTCATTTCCCTTGTTGTAACTTATCACTGATAAACTTCACTGTTAGGAACACTAGGGCTTAGAGTTATTTTGTTCTCAGGCAAAGTCAAAATGTCCATGTGGTTAATTTAAAATTCAGTCTAAAATTAAGGGTCTTGTAATGACTACCATAGAACCTAAAATTACACTGGCATTTGCATTTTCCTAAGGAATTAAAAATATTCCTTTTTACTGGATGGTGACGTGCCTTTCTACACTCTTCCATTATAAAGGTTGCCTAAAGTGCCATCACTAAAAATGAAGCAGTTTTTTCATATTTCATTAGAGTTCTAACAATTCAAAGGTTACACAGTGCTTTTAACTTTATTTTCCTTATAATTTAATATTCTGTTGAATCTCTTAAGAACTAATTAAACTATGTTATCTCACTTGATTGCTGCTTTTAAATTATTTCTCTTCTTTGTTTTACTCAATTTTTCATTTTACTTCTTTGCCTGAATTTCCATTTGTTATTTTGGTCATTGGCATTCTTTTTTTGATTTTCCTTTGTTATTCATTAATAGCCCTTAAAACAATCTATTAATTCATAGCTTCCAATTTACTAGTATTTTTAATTTCTAATCTGCTTTCAGTTATCTCTTTGTTGCTCTGTAAGTTTTCTTTTCTCTAAATAAAATATTGTTTGATACTAAAGTTTCCAAAAAAGAGAATAACAAAAGGGAGAGAGAAAATGGAACATAGGAGAGAATCTTTAGAACAACTCTGAAGAATTAAGAAGAGGAAATATCAAAGGGTTTTGTGAAGGAACGGTAGGAGAAAAGAAAGAGACAGTAAGTAGTATCTCAGAAATCTTTAGGTATATAATTAGTGCCTGACCACTGGTATAGTTCTTAAGGGAAGGGAAGTTACAAATAATCTCATCTCTTCCAATCTCTTAGTGCTACTGTGGATCTGATTATAGCTATAATTCTCAGTTACTTTTTTCAATTCTGATGGATTCTATGGGAGTTCTTTGGTATTTATAGCCATGACTCTATCCTGACATGCCCACTGATGGACATTCTCAATCTGGGCTAGGTCTGATCTATGTTAGTTTATGTTTAATATTTTAACTAACTGATACCCATTTAGGTCATTTAACAAAAGGAAATTTTGCTACTCAATAAGAATATGCATATATGATGCTTTGAGTTGTTTTTCCTGAATAAAGCCTTTTGCCTTGGAGGCACTCACTGTGATCAGGCAGCCAACCACTAGAGAGCTCCTGAACCTCTATATAAATTTTTTGGACTAAGGTGAATAGGAAAAGACATTAATACCCTGTCTGAATCTTTACTCTTCTAAGTCAATGAAATTTTGAGGAGTTTCAATATCTAATAAGGAAAAATTAACCAAAACTTTAGAATATGCCTTTCAAAATATTCACCTCAGTGAAAACATAGAGGTGAAAGAAATAAACTCAGTTATACCACTTGTAACAGCAGGATGGTTATTCCATTGTATTTATTCTCATAACTTTTACTTCTATGTATTTAGCAGTAACATTTTTATTATCTAGGACTTCTACATAATCCAATAGATATTCTTACACTATTTGCTTCCACTATCTTTTAAAATTCTTCAAATCAAGAGGAAAGTCCATGGACATTCTTCTCCTAAACTATCATATGATACTGTTTCTACTCACTTTGATCTCTTACTCTCACAATAAACAATATCCCTCCTATGTGAATACCAAGATAGGGGGAGAATATATTCAGGAAGATATGGTCAAAAGTGTCACCTCAGAGAGATTCACTTGCTTAAGGATTTTGGAAAGATCACTGGATTAATGACCTTTGAAAAAGCAATTTTAGTATCATGATAAGGGCAGAAGCCTGGTTACAAAGAATTAAGAAATGAGAGAGAGAATGGTGACAAAATGACAGATTTTAGCACAGGAAGATTTTTTTTTAAAGAAATAGAAATGAAATAGAAGACAAATAAAACAGTAAGGATGAAGTAGATGGATCAATAAAAGTTTTTTTTTTTTGGTTGTTTGTTTTTGGCTGTTTGCTTTTTTTTGTTTGTAAAGAATCAGGGACACCTAAGTAGATAAGAAAGAGCTAGGATTGAAGATGTATGAAACAAGAAATAACTATTGGAACAAAGGTCCTAGAAGAAAAGGGATCCAGGACAGATATGGGAGTTCTGAAAGAGAAAGAAGCTAAAAAATTTATGGAATTACTTCAATAGCAACACTTCCCTTCAGAGTGGGAAAAACAGAGAAATGTTAGCTTAAACTGAATCAGTTTTGTAGCTATAAAGAGCTGGATTTTAATACTGAACTAGATGGAAGTCCCTAAGACATATATATATATATATGTATATATATATATATGTATATGTATATATATATAGTCTGGGCAAGTTTTTCTAATTTTAAGGAAGTAAGGGGAGTGGCAAAAGAATATTCTAATTAGGTACAGTGAATAAAGAGCTGGGTCTGGAGTTTGGAAAATCTGAGTTCAAATCCAGCCTGAGACAATTAGTTAGCTGTGTGACTTTGGACAAGTCATTTATCTGCTTACCTCAGTTTCCTTAATTATAATACTATAATAATAGTACCTCTCTCCTAGAGTTGTTGTGAGCATCTAATGAGATAATATTTGTAAAGTGCTTATTACAATGCTTAGTACATAGTAGGTGCCAAATAAATACAAATAATGATGATGGTGATGATGTCTGTGATATTATACTTAGTTGGGAAATACTAAGGAGGATGAATTCCAAGGTCCCTTTTAGTTGCAAATCTGTATCCTAACCAAAAAATACTAAACTGTATCCATATACTTATTTCTTTCATTCTTACTTTCAAAAGATATACTTTTCAAATAGTGTGTATCAATTATTTTTGTACTTCATTGCTTTAAGAAATGGATTTATTTTATTTTTAAGTATTATCGAATAAAATTAATATAGTTTCTGTATTTAACTCAACACAAAGAATGAATGTTCATTGTTGTTCAGTCAGTCATGTCCAGCTCTTTGTGACGCAATTTGGGGTTTTCTTGGCATAGATAATAAAGTTGCTTGCCATTTTCTTCTCCATTTTATAGAAGACAAAACTGAGGCAAATAGTGTTAAGTGATGTTGTACAGCTGGTAAATGTTTGAAGCAAGATTTGAACTCAGGTAAAGGAATCTTCCTGATTCCCATACCAATGCTGTATCCACTGTGCCACCTTGCTGCCATATGAATGTTTGCTGGATGTAATAATCAAAAGAGAAAAAAGAAAAGGAATGATGAATGACCAATGAGTCACTGGAAGTAGGACCTAGTCCTGGCTCTATCATAAATTCACTATGAGATACCAAAGAAAAAATTTAGAATTTTAGAGATAAAAAGAAGGGATATCAGGTTCATTGAGTAATAGAATCAGAAACTATCAGAAAATTATAAAGTCACTGAGATCACCTAATCCAAACCTTTACAATACATTCAACAAGTGATCATAGAATTTCTACCTGAATATATAAACTAACTCAAATAGCTTTATTTATGTATAGCTCTCTTATAATTTCAAATATGTTTAATTGATTTGGATGTTTACATGACTGCTACTAGTTAAGTAGTTTCATTTCTTTAACACTAAATGAGCAAATATGTATTTTTAAAACTTCACTCTTTTTAAATATATATATATATATATTTTTCTGAATTTATGAAATAAAACAAGAATTTGCATAACATAGTAGAATAGAAAAAAATGATTGTACATGAAATTCTTAGTTGATAATATGGAGGGAAGATGATGGAATATCTACATAATAAACAATTATGCAGAAGCTAGAGGTAAACTTTGGTAGTAAATATTAACAATGTTGCTCCCAAATGAACTGAAGTATATCATTACCTATTTATAACACTTTTCTAAGGTTCTATAAAAATATTTTCTTGAATACTATGTTATTGGAACTATAATCCTCATTATTTGGTAATATTTTAATAGATCTTTACTGAAAATAATTTTATATATAGTTTTACAAAAAAGCAACTTAACAAAAAAAAATAATGTTTTTTTTTTAATTTTCAGGGATTCCTTAAAGATTAGAGACTTAGAAATGGAAGAGTTTATACGTGTGATCTGACATTTGCCTTGATCATACAATGACCCTTCTTTTCCAACTTGACTAATTACCATTCCTTTCCTGATAGCCCTTTACATAGAAGCAAATATTAGATCTGAAACAAAATTTTAAACAAAATGTGTTTCTCCTTCACTGACAAACCCATACTTCTTTCTGGATCACTTGACTGATAAAATTAGCATTTTATAATTTATCATTTTTGTCTCAAATTCCTTTAGATCAACTTTCTTGTTTTTCTAATAAGATTTTAAGCATATTGTTCAGGAATCATGTTGTACACTTTTTATCTCCTTCATGGTACCTTGAAAAATTTTAAATACCCAAGAAATCATAAAAAACTTATTAAATTTCCACAGTAGTATAAGAAAAAAAGTCTTGAGTATTCTACATAGTAACCCTCATTCTATGAATTCTCAAAAGCTAAAGCATTAACACATTTTGAATTCTTTTGTAATTTATTTGATTAAGTAGAATTTTTCACATTTAGAAAGCTTTTATGCCCTAATAAGTAAAACACTTGGCAACTACAGTAATCTAAGCAAAAAATTGATAAATGTCTATTCTCTCTGAATTAAAAAAATGAAAGCAATCATTTTTATTTATGTGAATAACATAGATAGAGAACTATTATTCAAATTTTAATTCTCCATCTCATACCTAAACAATTCTTCCTTTCCATAAGGTAAAATAGACAAGAGGACAATCATAAAAATTGAAACTTTTCTGCCCTACTCTCAAGGCAATTTACACGTAAAGGTATTTGCTGTTTTTCTTATTTTAAACTCCAAAGCAAAATTGATTACTTAAGACAGTACATAGAGAACATGGCAGAATATTATGAGTTCCATAAACTTGTGATTTTTTTTCCTACAAAATTTGATTGTTTTCGGTGGTAAAGTGGGGGAGAAGGAGATTTCTTACCAAAAGAAGGAGATTCCCGTCCATCCTCTAATCCTGAATCTCTTTCTCTATCTCTCTTTCTGTGTTTATGTCCACGATGTCTATGACGTCGGTGACTCTTTCTTCCTCCCAGTGGAACATGGACTCCAATAAACAATGTACGGTGACCTATGTTAAGAAAATAAGTGCACAAGTTAAATTCGGAAATTGTTCTGAATACGGAAAATTGCACCAGTGTAGATGGCCCCCAATCTAAACATCTCGTTATCACATGTGAAAAATATTACACAATCCTAAAAGAAGCAGACAAAAGCAAAATTAAAATTCTCACAGTAATATTAATCTAACTCATGTATAAACTCCATGATTTCTAAATTTCATTCAAGGTATATATACTACTATAAATATAGCATTTAGGCTTCTTCTAATGGCCTACCATTTAAGTAAAAAGTGAAGATGGTTCTGTTGAACACTTGCAAACCATTAATATGTGCACAAAAAGTCCAGATTCCACCAAAAGGGGGAAATAAATTCCTGGGGAAAGGAATCGGAAGAAACCATTCATTCTTCTTTTCACAAGAACGTGATGCTGTTTTAGAGGTATTTTGGAGGGGGGAAATAAAGTATTAAGGGGGTAGGTTTAAGTAGAGGTGATGGGAGGTAGTATCATTATCATAAGCAGGGGAATTGTCTTTATTTGGGTCAGGGAGAGTGCATATAAAAGCCCCCTGTAAATGTAGCTCCTACTATTAGACTCGCAATTACAGTACTAATTAAAATCTCACATTCTATAGGAAGCCTTCCCCAATTTCTCTATTTTCATTCAGTACATTATTTCCTATTTATCTTATACAAAACATTCCTTTGCATCCTGTTGTAAATTCCTTGAGGGCAGGGCCTGTCTTTTGCCTATTTTTGTATCTCTAGGACTTTATACAGTGCCTGGCATAGAACAGGCACTTAAGGAAGGAAGGAAGGAGGGAGGGAGGGAAAAAAGGAAGGAAGTGAAGAAAAGAAGGAAGGGAGGATGGAAGGGGGGAAGGGAGGAAGGAAGGAAAGAAGAAAGGAAAGAAAGAAAAAAGGAAGTAAGCGAGGGAGGAAAGGAGGGAGGGAGGAAGGAAGGGAAAAGGGAGGGAGGGAGGAAGGAAGGAAGGCAGAAAGGAAGGAAGGAAGGAGGGAGGGAGGGAGGGAGGGAGGAAGAAAAAGGGGAGGAAGGAAGGAAGGAAGGAAGGAAGGAGGGAGGAGGGAGGAAGAAGGGAATGAAGGAAGGGAGTTTTCCAGTTTGTAGGTAAGCTTTACTCAAAGAGGTTGTTGTTTATCCTTTGTTCTAGAAGAGGACCATGACATCAGGGAGGTGATGCCATGACATGCAAATGAATTGGATTTAAGTGAGGGAGTGCAAGGTCACCTGCCTCACCTTCCCCCTCCAGAGCCATTTGGGTCCAGGATGACTAGACATGGGCTTGGATGCAATGGGAGATCTTGGCCTTATTAAGCTAAAGTTTTCAATAGATCTCAGTTTGACAGAGGCTGTACCCATGAAATGATTAAAGCTCTCTAGCAATTGAGGCAAAGAATCTCCTTTTTCAACCTAGACAAAAAAAAATCATCTAAATAAATAAATGAATAAATCTGGGAGGGGAAGACCCTTAGGGTTTCTGGCTAAAGCAGAAATGACTGCTATATACATTCAATCTGAGTCAACCAGGACTCAAACAATGACCAAATGGGTTTTGGCCTAGAACCTATTGGTGACCAATCCATTTTTTTCTTTTATCTTTTTGCTTAGGCAATTGGGGTTAAGTGACTTGCCCAGGGTCACACAGCTAGGGAATGTTAAGTGTCTGAGACCAGATTTGAACTCAGGTCCTCCTGACTTCAGGGCTGGTGCTCTAACCACTGCGCCACCTAGCTGCCCCGCATTTTTTTCTTTTCTTTTGCATCTCTGAACCCTCCCAAAATATCTTGGGGCTTACTGTCTAGATTTCTTAAGGACCATACCTCAAACCAAAACCAATCTGATTCTCATTGATTGGCCACCAATAGGTCCTAGGACAGGAGAAAAATCACAAGTAGGGGGTCTTTAGCCTGGCCAGAATTCATAACAAAATTTGTGAGAATTCAGAAGATTTCATACAAAATGATATTTCAATATTTTCAATTTTAGAAAAACCTAACTAGATACTTTTTGTACTTGGTAAAGAAACGTGCTCATTTAGAACTATTTACACTTTCTCTGTAATGAAAAACCAAGGTGTCATTACGAAGCAATATTGTCTTTGTGGCCATAAACTTTGCTGGAAAAGCTTGGGTTTCATTATTCAAACAATGTGGGTGGAAGTGTGTTGCTGAGCAAAACCAGCAGCTTCAAAACATTTTAATTATGTAAGAGGGTAGCCATACAGTAAACAATTCTTAAGGTGGGCATGGTGAGTGTACATTGAATGTTTATATAATGCCTGAAGAATGCACTGAATCTGAGATGGGAAGGGGAGGTATCATTGTGACTAACAGAAAGATTCTATTTTCTCTTTAGCTGATGCGGGGAGGGGGGCATGTTTTCTACTATCCAAAAGAACCGTGTCATTGTGGTAGGATTTTTTCTCTCTCATGAAATGAACATAACCCAGCTAGCATATAATTACTGTGTTGCCGAAGCCATTTAGACCTGCCAATCATTTGAAAAGGTCAAGTACATGAAGCCGAATAAGCCACGTGATCTTTAATCACTGGGAGACTACCAGAGGCAGAAAACCCAGCAAGAAACCATTTGTCACAATAGATCAAAGCACCTCAAGGCTGACAGAAATTCTCTGCAGAGAGAGAAATGAGAGAGGAATCTAGGAAGAAGAAGAGAAATGGAGAAAGAAAAGAGAAGCTAATAATAACACATTCATGACATACCTTCCCCTAGCAACTAGTGCAATGATTATTATATAGGACTCTCTTTGGAGTCAGAAAGACCAGAATTTGAATTCTACTCATGACATAAGCCTGGAGTCAGGAAGACTTATCTTTCCTACTTCAAATCTGGCTTCCAACAGTGGCTAATTATATAATGCTGGGCAAGTCACTTAACTCTGTTTGCCTCACTTTACTCAGCTGTAAAATGAGATAGAGGAGTTTGAAATGGTAAATCACTCCAGTATCTTTTCCAAGAAAACTATAAATGGAGTCTCAAAGGATTGAACAGAACTGAGCAGCAATAACAAACAAAAAATTGTCATGCATGGGGATGTAAATACAAAAGTGAGACAATAAATGTAGAAATGTAACATTAGTGTTCAAAATATAATTTACCCAATTTTATGATACTCAACTCCCCAAATGTAAACAAAATGTAATTTTTGTCTAAAATTTTTCAATTTTATCTCAAATATGATTTTCATTCTGTGAATTTAAAGTTCCACATGGATGCCAGGTATTATTAATCTCCATTTTTCAGATGAGAAAACTAGACTAAAAAAGACCTAAATGATGTCTCTAATGATCACAAATCTAGAAAGTGCCAGGGCTAAACTTAGATCTGAGTCTCCTGTCTCCAAATCCAGTATTATTTCCAATGAATCACACCACCTCTTGGGTCCCTTACCCATCTTGAATGCCAGCCCAGGGCTTTTTTATCTCCACTGTGCTGACTTGCCCTAGTAAAATATTCTAATATTAAAAAAAAACCCAGAAATGAAGAACTGCAGGTCTCACATGAAAGATGCCACGTTGGATTTTTTAAAAACAAAATACTATAATTGGCACATGTGTAAGCAAACATGTTGACAAAATTAATTTGATTGGATAATAATTCTATTTTCTTTCTCATTTTAAAGATCCTTAGTTCATAAAATTTCTAGAGCAGCTCATTGTCTAAAATTCAGCATACCGGGGCAGCTAGGTGGCGCAGTGGTTAGAACACCAGCCCTGAAGTCAGGAAGACCTGAGTTCAAATCTGATCTCAGACACTTCCTAGCTGTGTGACCCTGGGCAAGTCACTTAACCCCAATTGCCTCAGCAAAAAGCAAAAAAAAATAAAAAATAAAAAAAAATAAAATTCAGCACACCAAAATGAATTTTTATAGAAACTAGAATTTTTAACAATTTACAAATATTTGTGCTAGTCTATGGTAAGCATCATGGCAGATGTAGAGAATTCAAAATGCATTTCCTGCCCTCACGGTTCTTATAAACTAAGCTAAAAATTGTTAGAATTGGAAATTACCTTAAAGACTATTGAATCTAATCTCCTTATTTTAATGTCTAGGAAAGTAAATCCAAGAGAGATTGGATAATTTGTCCAAGGTCACTCACAAGGTAGAAGCAAAGCTATTATAAAATTGCAGGTCTCTTGAACCTAGTAAGTCCCCTGCCGCCCTTTTTTGTTGGAAAGGGAACTAAAATATGAAATAACAGTAAGGTAAAAAAATATCTAAATATTAAATTGTGTGGTAGAAATTATAAGTTCTGTAGGAGCTATGAAGGAAAGATGATGAAGTCTGGGGAGAATGCTTAATGGAGATGACTATTGGGCCTCAAAAAATAAATAGAATTTAGCTTTGTGAAAGGAAGAGAAAAAAACATCCCATTTGGGGAACACATTCAAGCAAAGAAACAGAGAAAGGGAAATGAGAGTACTAGAGAATTAAAATGTGATATTCTAGTAAAGTCCTTTTCTTCCTTAAAAAAAATCTAACTTAGGAGCCACCTTCTTCATGAAGCTTTTGTCTATCTTTTATCCTCCTACACATACTACATGTGAAAGATCTCTCTTTTCTATGATTTTTCACAATACTATTCCTGACTATCCTTTATATTTCTCATTATTCGATCATTCTACTATTTGTGTGTATTTCAAATTCACTACTCATTAAACTCCAAAGTCCTTAAGAGCAGGAATGATCTTTCTCTCTCTTTTTTTTATCTCTTATTCCCAGTGCCTTGCAAACAATAGGCCCTCATACATGTTTGTTAAGTTTAACTGACAGAATATACACTTAAAAAATCTAAATTGCACCATTATTTTAACATTTTTTTTAATTGGGGAAGAAAAATGCTTTCCTAGATATGTTTTTCATGAAACATAAAATATTGTTTTGTTTAATTTAATGATATTTATTGAATTGTTCTATAACTCTGACAAAGGGTAAGCTTTATTTTATTCTAAGGAAATGGGTTAGGGAATGAGTAACAAAATCAAACTAAAAATTATTGTGATAATTTAATTTCTGCAGAATCTTTCTCACATTCTTTAATTCATGTCAGAATGTGTTTAAAAAGCTAAGAGCATGATATTTGAAAAAAATGGATGAAAATTATGGGCAGAGAAGTCTACATAGAGAATCTGAGAAGTTAAGAATGATGGGAGGATTTTTCAAGGAAAGAAAGTTGGAAAATCCATGAGAAAATAAAATAGGAAGAAAAATAAACATGATTTTTGGGGGAATCTAGAGGAATAAAAGAGTTAAAACTGTAAGAAAAAATGAGGAAGCTTGGAGTTACTGAAAACATAATTACAGATGAGCAATAGATAATTTAGAAGGAAAGGGAAGGGAAAATTAGGGGGATTCTACCAAATGAGTTGTACAGGATGTGAAATACAGAGTTAATAGAGAAAAATGAAAGACCCATGGGAAAGCTAGCCCAATTAGAAAGGAGTGTGGGAAAAAATGTTAATATGTGATTGTAGCCCCAAAGAAGAGCAGGAAAAAGCTGAGAATCAGTCACTAAGTATTTAGAGAGCACCTACACTACACTAAGGTAGAGAAGTGGTATAGAGAATAGAGGTCCAGGACTGGAATCAGTAATACTGTGTTCAAATCTGGCTTCAGACACTTAATAGCTGTCTGACCCTAGATAAGTTATTTAATCCTGTTTGCCTCAGGTTTCTCATTTGTAAATAAGCTAGAAAAAAAGAGCAACTCTAGTGTTTTTGCCAAGAAATGGGTCCATGAAGAATCATACACAACTGAAATGACTGAATAACAATATTCTATACTAAGCTCAGTGCTTTTGGAGACATGAATACTGGCCTAAAGGAGATTTCATTCTAGCAAGCAAACAATAGCAAAAAGTTCAAATTAGTATAAAACACAGTGCTCAATTGTGTGAGATGATGAGTTCAGAAAAAAGGCAGATCTGTGAAGACACAAAGAAACCTTTTTGGACTTAAGCAGGATCTTGAAAGATATTTCTTATTTAGATTTATTTCTGATATTTACACTTAACATTTATATGGAACTGTAATTTTTCTAATTGTGGTTGTTGAGTTGGTTCAATCATGTTTGCCTCTCCATGACCCCATTTGGGACTTTTTTGGCAAAGATACTAGAGTGATTTATTATTTCCTTCTCCAGCTCATTTTGCAAACAAGGAAACTGAGGCAAACAATATAAAATGCCTTGCCAGAATCACAGTTAGTAATTGATACTGGATTTGAACTCAGGAAGATAAGTTTCCATGCCCAGCACCCTATCTACTGCACCATCTAGCTACACTTAATTTTTCTATAGCATTCTCTAACAATCTCATTCTTTTATTTCTATATCTTATCACATCTTAGCCTAAAACAACACTATGAGGATTTCATAGATGAGGGCATCAAGCATCAAAGTGACTAAGTGACTTACCTCTCTGGTCACATGGTTATTAAGTACCAGAGGCAAAATTCAAATTCATGTGTTCTTGATGCCAAGTGCAGCATTCTGATCTCATCGATTTTTACTGCTGCATGCCAATCCTTTTACTCTTCTTAGATTGACTCTATTCTCCTCCTTACAGCATCATCTGTTCTAGACTTTTTCTTCAAGCCGGTTACACTATCCTTTCCATTTCTTTTCTAATCAGAGAGAAGAAAACCTTCCTCAGGTTTTAATGAAAAAAAAATTAAAGTCATCCCTCAAGAGAGCTCCTTCTTCTCAATGATTTCAATACTTCAATTCTTCTCAACATTATCCTCAGTTCTTTCCTTTTTTGCTTTAGTCTCAAAGGTGAACTCCACTACTTGTGGTCTAGATCCCATCTATTCTCATTTCTTCTAGGAATTTATTCCCTTTGTTGTTCAGTTTTTTGGTCGGATCTGACTCTGTGAACTCATGGACTATAGCATGTCATGCTTTTCTATTCCCCATTATCTTCCAGTCTGTCCAAGCTTATTTTCATTACTTCCAAGACATTATTTGTCCATTTCATCCTCTGCCAGCCTCTTTTCCTTTTGCCTTCATTTCCCCCAACCTCAATGTCTTTCCTAATAAATCCAGTCTCCTCATTATGTGGCCAAAATATCTAAGCTTCAGTTTCAGTATATTCAATCTCACTGTTGCCTAAGGGACTCTCAAAAATCTTCTCTAGCAACATAGTTTGAAGCATCAATTATATAGTGCTCAGCTTTCCTTATAGTTCAATTCTCAAAGCCATACATTGCTACTAAAAAAGCCACATCTTTTACTATATGGACCTTTTTTTATTAAAGCTTTTTATTTGCATAACATATGTATGAGTAATTCTTCAACATTAACCCTTACAAAGCTTTCTGTTACAAATTTTTCCTCCCTACTCCCCTCCCCTCCCCTAGATGGCAGGATATCCACTACATGTTAATTATGTTAAAATACTTGACAAATAGAATATATGTATACATATTTCCACACATCATTGTTGTGCAAGAAAAATCATATCTACAAAAAAGAAAAATCAGATAAAGGAAATACAATGCAAGCAAACATCAATCGAGAGCATGAAAATGTTATGTTGTAGTCCACATTTCACATCCCTCTCTCTGGGTGTATATGGCTTTCTTCAGTGAATGACTGGAAGTGGTTTGAAACATTTCATTGTTGAAGAGAGCCATGTCCATCAGAATTGATCGTCATATAGTATTGTTGTTGCCGTGTATAATGATCTCCTGGTTCTGCTCATTTCACTCAGCATCAGTTCATGCAAGTCTCTCCAGGCCTCTCTGAAATCGTCCTGCTGGTCATTTCTTACAGAATAATAATATTCCATAATATTCATATACCATAATTTATTCAGCCATTCTCCAATTGATGGGGATCCATTCAGTTTCCAGTTTCTAGCCACTACAAAAAGGGCTGACACAAACATTCTTGCACATGTGGGGCCCTTTCCTTCCTTTATGATTTCTTTGGGATATAAGCCCAATAGAAATGCAGCTGGGTCAAAGGGTATGCACAGTTTGATAACTTTTTGAGCATAGCTCCAAATTGCTCTCCAAAATGGCTGGATCCGTTCACAGCTACACCAACAATGCATCAGTGTCCCAGCCTTCCCACATCCCCTCCAACATTCATCATTAACTTTTCCTGTCATTTTAGCCAATCTGACAGGTGTGTAGTGGTACCTCAGAGTTGTCTTAATTTGCATTTCTCTGATCAATAGTGATTTGGAGCAAGTTTTCATATGACTAAAAATGGTTTTAATTTCATCCTCTGAAAATTGTCTGTTCATATCCTTTGACCATTTATCAATTGGAGAATGGCTTGAATTTTTATAAATATGAGACAATTGTCCATATATTTTAGAGATGAGACCTTTATCAGAACCCTTAAATGTAAAGATGATTTCCCAATTTATTGCTTCCCTCCTAATCTTGACTGCATTGGTTTTGTTTGTACAAAAACTTTTTTAACTTAATATAGTCTAAGTTATCTATCTGGTGTTCAATTAAGAGTTCCAGTTCTTCTTTGGACATAAATTTATTCCATCTCCATAGGTCTGAGAGGTAAACTATATTGTGTTCTTCTAATTTACTTATAGTATCACTCTTTAAATCCATATCATAAACCCATTTAGATCTTATTTTGGTATGTGGTGTTAGATGTGGGTCAAGCCCTAATTTCTTCCACACTAGTTTTCAATTTTCCCAGCAGTTTTTGTGAAATAGTGAGTACTTATCCCAGAAGCTGGGGTCTTTGGGTTTATCAAACACTAAATTGCTATAGTTATTGCCTAGTTTGTCCTGTGATTCTATCCTATGCCACTGATCGACTACTCTATTTCTTAGCCAGTACCAAATGGTTTGGATGACCTCTGCTTTATAATATAGTTTTAGATCTGGTAGAGCAAGTCCACCATCATCACTTAGCATTGATCTTTACAAAGCTTTCCATTACAAGTTTTCCCCCCAGTCCTCTCCCCTCTCCTAGATGGCAGGAAGTCCACTACATGCTAATTATGTTAAAATACTTGACAAGTCGAATATATGTATACATATTTCCACACATCATTGTTGTGCAAGAAAAATTGTATCTACAAGAAAAAAAACAGAGAAAGGAAATACAATGCAAGCAAACATCAATAGAGAGCATGAAAATGTTATGTTGTGGTCCACATTTCATATCCCTCTCTCTGGGTGTATATGACTTTCTTCACTGAACAATTGGAACTGGTTTGAGACATTTCATTGTTACAGAGAGCCATATCCTATATGGACCTTTTTTCAGCAAGGTGATATCTCTTTTTTTCAATATGCTGTCCAGATTTGCCATAGTTTTCTTGCTACTTTGGCTCCTTCATAATTTCTAAGTTTTCTCACTTGCTGCCCCCACACACACCCTCAACTCATCCATTCTCAAACAACCTTTTACTTGACCACACAATGCCTTCAAGTTGTTATACAATAATTTTTCCTCCCTTTTATAGCCAAATTCGTTCAAAAATTGATCTGTATTCATTTATTTCACTTCTCCATCTCCTACTCACTTCTCAATCTCATATAATTTGATTGCTTTACTGACAACTCCAGCTCTCTTTCTAATGATCTCTTTACTGCTAAATCCAATGGTTTTTCTCATTCCTTTTCTTTCTTGACATCTCTGCAATACTTGCCACTGTTGCCTGTGCCATTCTTAAGGATACTCTTTTCTCACTGAGTTTTCTGCTCTGTTTAGTTCTCCTCCCTGACTAATCTGATTAATTTGCCTCTGTCCTCTTATAGGATCTTCATTACTCTTCTGTCCCCCCATATATGAATACTCCCCAAGACCCAAAATAGTTTTTTTTCTCTATCATCTCTCTTGACTATTTCATTGGGTTACTTGGCTTCAGTCATAATCTCTAAGGTGACTCCCAAATCTACATAAATCTCTTGAGTGCTAGTCCCACATCTCCAAATGCTTTTCGGCATGTCTATTTGGATGTCCCACATGTCTCAGATAGATTTCCTCATCTTTTTCTCTAAACTTAGCCTTGTGCCTAATTTCCCCTTTTTTTCTATCAAGACCATGAACATATTTTTGAGTTCCTATATTTCTAACTTTTAAATCATTCTTAGTCCTTCATTTTCATTGTTCTCCCCATTCAATCAGGCTCCACATCTTTCACATTTTTCCTCTCAACATTTAATGTAGTAGCCCTCTTATGACTTCTTGCCTAGACAACTGCAAAAGCTTCCTGATTGGTCTCTCTATGTTTACTCTTTTTTATTCTCTGATGCATTATATAATCAACTGCTACAGTGATATTTTTATAACAAAAGTCAGACCATATCATTATTCCTTATTCTCAATCACTTATGAACAATTTATGACTTCCCTATTGTATCTATGGCTAAATATAAACTTCTCAGTTTGGCATTCAGAATTTGACTCTAGTTACCTAGGATGCCCCTCACACACTCTGCTTTCTGCTAAACTGACTTCTCTGCAGTTCCTCAAACACAAGACTCCATATTTTTGCATCTGGTCTCTCCATGGTTAGTAATCTTAATTCCAAGATTTAATTTAAATATCATTTCTCACAAAAGGCCCTGAGTCCTACAGTTTTTTAGAATTTGTCCCACCCTGAATTTATTTTGTATTTATTTATTATATATGTTGCATTTAATTATATATATGTATATGTACATATATGTACATATATACATATATATAAATATATATATACATATATACACACATGTCTTCCCTTGATAGCACGTAAACTCCATGAGGGAGTTTTTTTCTTTGAACCTTCAGCACCTAGCACAGAGCTTGACACATAATAGGAAGGTGAGAGAATATATTAAAGGAGAAAACACAGAAGATGGAATAAATGCCACTAATTGTTTATTGGGAAAGAAATGGAAATTGATATTCCTCAAATATCTCCTCTCAATCACTTTTTTAAAGCCAAAAAATTAAAAGCTTCAATTTCATTTTATTTTTAATAACTCTATTAATAGAATACTTTTGACAGAAGAGAGAGAAAATGGAATTTGTATTTTATATCATACAGCTATTCATATTCCATTTCCTCCCTACTGGTAACAAAACTCACATATTCCAAATGTTGTAATTTTCTAGCAACTGTCAAAACTAATTGAAATGGGGCAGGACACCTTTATTGCTTTGATATTGTTCTGGAGTAACCGATCTTTTCCAGAACTTATATGTGACATACCTTTAATATGAGTCTAAGAAAACATTTAAAAATTTAAAATTTTTAGCTATTAAGTACAGGAAGTAGCATAGTAATGATCTCCCTCTAAGGAACTACATTCTAAAAAGTGATTTCTAGAACCATAAAATTTCAGAGCTGAAAGGGACAATCCCCTCATTTTATAGACGAAGCCAGTAAGGCACAGAGAAGTTAACTGACTTGTTAACTGGTTACACAACCAACTGTAATACAGCCAGTCATGGAACCAAAGATGTTCAAGCCATTACTTTTCTCTACCAAATTTTTCTGACAAGGTGCATCTAATTATTCTAGCCTTTATTTTGGCATTGTAAACACCATCTGCTAATTTTAATGATCCTGTCTGCTACTGCATTCTCCTATCCCAACTAGATTAAAATGAATACACATTATAAATGCATTTTTAAGGAGGCTTGGTTTAGTATTCATTTATTCCATGAATCTAACATCTTAAGACTTTTGAAAGCTCTGACTACCTCAGTTTCCTCATCTATAAAATTGGGACAATAATTGTATTTACTTTGCAGGGTTGTTATAAAGATCAAATGAGATAATATATGTAAAGTGTCTTGCAAACCTTAAATAAATACTATTATTTATTATAATTATAATCATACATATCCATGGAAAACTAGGTATATATATATATATGTATATATATATATATATATAATATGGACCCTAATCATGGAATAGGTTTACACTAAAGTGAACTTATTTCCAGATAAACTCTAGTAAATCATTCTTTCTTTAGTAAGGTCCTTGCATTTGGAGTTAAATGTATACTTTGTAAGAACATATAGTAGCACAGAAAAAGAAAAAAAAAGTACAGGAATAGGACTGGATAAAATTCAATTGGATGAAATAAAGGGAATGACTTTACTTACTACCTTCCAAATTTTATCATGCAAAGGATTAGAATTCTGGAGGTTTAATGGGAAGGCAAAGAAGGTAGTCATTTGTCTTAGTATTCACTCTTTTGTGCCATTTCTCAGATAGCAGCCAGTGTGTGATTGTCATCGCTAATCCCTCCACATTTTCCTTTATATGATTCCTCATTTTCTGAAGTCCTGACTATCTAAAAAATTCTTCAGTTAACTGACTAGCCTTAGAGCTATTTCCTAGACTGCCTCCTTTAATGAAGGGAAGGAAATGAGCATTTATTAATTACCCACTATATGCTAGGCACTATACTAATAAGCACTTTACAATATACTTAATTTAATCCTTACAAAAGCCTTAGAAGAAAAGATGTTATATTATTCCCATTTTACAGTTCAGGAAACTGACTGGTGGCACCTTAGTGGTTTGGTCTGGGTTATACGACTACTAAGTAATTGAAGCTATATCTGAATCAGGTTTTCAGAACTCTATCCATGGTGATGTCTAACTACTTCATGAAAGGTGTGATGTAACTCCCAGATAAAGAAAAGAGTCATAAACAATTAATGAACAATAAACATTTATTAAGTATTTGTTTTGTGCTAAATATTGGAGATAGAAAAAATAGTGAAAACAGTTTCTGTCCTCTATGAGCTATAGTCTATCAGATATAATAACATGTATATGTGGCACCTGGATGGAGTAGGGCATAGATCCTTTCTTAACCTCTCTGGCTTGGCTCATTCACTCATGTTGCCATCACACCAGCCACAATGGGAATCCCAGAAATGGTCTACTAAGAAGTGAATATGACTCAAATGTTCTCAGAATCCCAGTGAATAAGCCTGTTTGGAGTGGGATATATTCCTACTTCTTTTTCCCCCTGATGTCCTTGAAATGGGTTTCTCATTTAGCAAAATTAATTACTATATGATTAATTTTTAAACACAAATCACTTAAAAATTAAACTATAAGATAAAACCAGGAATAATTATATTACATTTGCTCAAAAGATAGCAAATGCACTAATAATCAAAATATCACGTCTGCATATAAACCTGGGTCACGCTCATCTACTAACATTGGCAGTATCTGTGGAGGAATGTGGGCATACACAGAAACCTAGCAAAGAGTCACATGAGTAAGGAATACCCATATGTTTAGGGGAGCTCATGACTGACTTTGGTCCCTTTAGGAACAGTCTGCACTACACAAAACCACTTTTTTGATAGCTGTTCCCTTTTTGGTCTTCTTTTCTCTTCTGCTGGGTAATTTTGCACCTTATTTGCTCCTGAGCTGGTGAAACAGTGACAGTGCTTAATAAAGCACTGAGACAGCCTTATATTTTGTTGTGATAAAAAAGACCCTCAAACCAGAGAACTACAAAGTTCCCAAATTGCAGCAATGCAAAGGTCAGCCAGCTTTTCACTCAGTAGTACTCTGTGCCCTACAATCAGATCTCAAAATCTTGTTACAAAAAACAGAGATCACATTAAAACTTCCCAGGTTGGCTCTGGGGATGAGGAAAACAAGTTCTACTAATTCTTCACTCAATGGGACTCTATTTTGTCCAACAACTATGTCTTCATATCAAAGCACCTGGAAAAGCTGTCTTCTTTCTTTTCCCACTCAAATCAGAGAGAAAAGCAGAGAACAACTAGGGACATATGGGAAGCTTTGCCATTCTCAAACTGTAAATGATGCTGAAGTTTGAAAATTTAAACTGCAATTCAGTTAAACTTCCTTCCAATCAGAAGGCTGCTAGTCTTTCCTTCTGTCAATGTGCCATATCTCTCTTTCAATCTGTAGGCTCCAAATGCACAAACTGAATATTGGTGCTTTCTTCACACCCAGTTTCTTAACTGCTCCTATTCCTGAACTTGTCTCTTGTTGGATTCTTTCCTACTTTAATGGTTCAAGTCAGAACCTAAGGGAAGTCAGAGAATCATCTTTACTTTTTGAGGTGAAACTCATGAAATCCAACTTTCATTTATGAAACAAATATTCCTTCTTTGGCCAGACAGGCGGTGTAATGGATAGAGTGCCCGGCCTAGAGAGAACATATTTTCTGAGTTTAAATTTGGTCTCAGAGAGTTATTATTAGTTGTATGGCCTTGGGCAAGTCACTTAACTCTGTAAAATGAGTTGGAGAAGAAAATGGCAAACCATGCTAGGATCTTTGCAATAAAACCTCAAATGGCATCAGAGAGTCAGACAAAAGTGAAAAAAAGATTGAACAATACAGTGAAATGACTTCAAGACTAGACTAAAGAGCAAAGGATTACTCATTTGTTCTTTCTAGGCCCCAACCTCATGTGGCTGGCACCCTAAATCAATCCTTGTTCTCACTCTTGGCTTTCTTTCTAGTCATCTCTCTCAGTTCCTTTGGCTTGGCTTGGTTCTCCTTTTAAGTTAGAATTAATGGGAAGGCAGGCTATTTATAGAGAAATGAAAAAAAAATGCTCCAAATCACTACTATTTAGAGAAATGCAAATTGAAACAATTTTGAGATTCTACCTCATACCTAACAGAGTGGCAAAGATGATTTTAAAAAATGTTGGAGGAGCTATGGGAAATCAAGCATACTGATGTACTTTTATGGATCTGTAAATGGGTACAATTATGAAAAGCAATTTGGAATTATAAACAAAAATAGTTACTAAACATGCATGCTTTTTGACCCAGCATATCTCTGCTAGGTCTATACCTAAGAGATTAAAAAGGAAAAGATCCATTATGTACAAAAATATTTATTGCAGCTTTTGTGTGTGTGTGTGTGTGTGTGTGTGTGTGTGTGTGTGTGCGTTTGTGTGTTGGCAAAAAACCAAACCAAACCCTGGAAACTAAAATGATTGGAGAATGTTATGGAATACTTGTCAGCTGTAATGAGGAAACAGATGGTTTCAAAAAGTTATGGGAAGACTTATGAACTGATGCAGAATAAAGTGACCAAAACAAAAACAATTTATAATATTGATATTTTAAAAATGAACAATTTTGAGTACTTTTGTAAATTAATGAAGAATGAAATAAAACAGAATAATTTATACAAAAACAACACAAAATAATTTTGAAGTAATGAGAACTTTGATTAATAGAAAGACCAGAGCACTGATGGTAAAATTTTATTTCATTATTTGTTTATTATATAGAAATGGCACACACATATTATGTATGCATATGTGTATACACACAAGTGTGTATATATGCACATGTATGTGTATCTATACAACATAAACATACATTTACATATATGCATATATCTATTGGGGAAATTTATTTAGCTTTATTATGCAAATTTTAAGAAATTAATACTCCGCATTAAATTTTAATAAGAGAAGTGGAGGATATCACAGATATAAAATGCTTCATAAACTTCCAGTTGAAGTTACTGTATTATTTGATTTATTTAACTGTTTTATTTTGTTACAAGAGAGCTCTCATGAAGTAGAAGTAATTTCTAAATGTATATATAATGTAAAAACAAAACCAAAGAGAAAAGTTATATCTTCCTTATCAGTCCAATCTCCTTTCTCTATAATCAGAATTCTTGAACTCTTTGCCTATTAGAGATCCAGATCCTTCTTTTTTTCTTTTACCTTGGAAGTTATAAAATATTAATCAATAATTCTTTGTTTGCTTTAAGCCTCCAGCCAGAAATTCCCTAGTGAATTTTTGCCACAGTTTCAAAATCTTTCAGGCATTTCACACCTACTGCTTTTCTTTTGCTGCATTCAAGTAATGAAATGCATAGATCACCAATGTATTTATCTCAGAAAAACAGAATTTAAAATAAAAGTGAGACAAAAAACAAACATACTCTTAAGCAAGAAAGATTCAGAGAACAGACATGTTTCTCTTGGGAAAAGAGAGGCATAGGGAGAAAATGAAAACATTAGCCTTTTGTCTTCTTTAGTTCAGTTCAGCAAAACAGAATCCAATGTGATTTGACTAATGGTCTGGGAATCTAGAGCTGTTAATGTCATCTCTTGCTCCACTTCTATTCCCATGATGATGCTTCCATGTGTTTCACTATCAGGACTGCCTTCCTGGACAATTTCCTATTCTGCAACTTGTCTCATGCTAACATGTCAGGGATAGGTAGACATACAGATTTAAATTTTAGAAAAATTTAGCTTGAGATGTCAAAAGAATACCCAGGAGCTAATATCCAGAGGACAGCTGGTAATGTAGGATTTGAAGTTCAAGATATTAGGGTTAAAAAATCTGGGTATAATAGTCATACTTTTAAGAATAATAATGTGAACCCATGAAAGCCAATGAAATCATTAAAGAAAAAAAAGTGAGAAGGATTGACAATCATATATATTAACCCATCAAAAATTTGAAAGCAAGTAACCTGGCATTTCAACTAGCATGTTGTTTCAGCTTCAGCTGAACCATGACTGCCATAGCACATTACCAAAAATTGTTTGGACTGTGGCTGTGGCTATATCCTTCATATAACACACATAAGGAAATGTATGCTTTTTAGGATTTTTGTAAATTCAAGTACCATCTTTTCTTTGTGAACATAAATGAACTGATGATGCTTGTTAGAGAACATGTACCTGTAAATAAATGTTTATAATCTGGTTAGATACATGATAGGGGTCCTTTTCCCCTAATATTAGAATACTAGTGTAGTGGAAGATTTCCCCCCTTACAGAAATTTCTCCTCATCCACGTCTCTTTGGAATCAAGACTAGTATTCATATAGAGAATCCCAAGGGAAAGCTATAAGAACTTAGATCAAAAGGCTTTTGTGCTTCTCTTTAAAAAACAACAAAAACAACAACAACACTCCCCCCCCCCTCCGAAGCTGATCTGGGAAACAGAGAATCGTTTATTATTCTGCATATCTCTGTAACTTTCATCACTTCCAACTATTTGGATAGGCTGATGAGGGTGGGAGGGGGAAGAGAGAGAGACAGAGACAGAGAGAAAGAGAGACAGAGAGAGGCAGACAGACAGAGACAGAGAAACACAGAGAGACAGAGACAGAGAGATAGAGGGAGAGACAGAGAGAGAGAAGAGAAATTAATGCTCTTTAGATACTCATCTATAATGCACCATAATATATCTTATTTGGGGACACATTTTCATGTTTCTTAGTAAGACTATGAGGAATAGTACTAAAAATACCACAATCTTCTCCTTTCAATAGTATTATATCATAAGGAAGACTGGTTAAGAGTGCAGGAAATAAGATGACTGAAAGAGCAAGCAAAAAAGGGCAAGAGAAAAAGGTGACTTCACAATACTGAGGAAAATTAACCAATCCTATTATATTTCTAATGCTCCATTCATGAAAGTGAAGATTGGAGAGCTATAAAAATTCACAAAAACAAGATGTAACTCTTCTAATAACTTAAATTAATAAAGAGCTTCAAAGTTTCCAAAGCTCTTCTTACCTTGAAAAGTAAGTAAAATAGTGTAATACTATCACCCCAACTGTCCCATTTTACAGAATAAGAAACTGAGATTCAGAAAGGTTTAGTGAATGGCCTTTGCCCATGGAGCTAATAACAGAACCTGAAATCAAACCCAAGTTTCTTGACTTCAAGACAATCTTTCAATAGACAATGGTGTCATCCCAGTTGTTTTTTTTAAATCATTTTTATTAACATAATTTTTCACTTAAAATAATTCATTAATCTTTGTATTTAAAGTACAAAGGAGATATAATTGCTTTTAAATGAGCCTAGGACTCAAGCAACCTACTTTCAGCATCATCCACTAAGATTTCTGGGAAAATTTAGAGCATTGTTACATAGACTAGTACATATTTTTATACTCTGTAGCCCCTCAATTCATATTTGTGGACGATTATGATTTTGTGAGAGATCTCCCATCTGAGCAGTAGTCTTGAAATTGCCCAATCCTACTTAGTTTATACAGGGGGCAACACTGTAGAAAGAGCATGAAGTAAGGAAAATAAAAATGCCATTTGAAAGTAGAATACCTTTGGGGCATAAGCTTAGTAAGGGAAAGACATTTATAACAATTTAATCAAGAAGCAGACTAAGCTGATCTCTTTCACAATGTCACCTTCACAAGGCTAGAAAATACACTATTAGGCTGTATAATTAAAAAATGAACACACTTAATCAGGTTGGAGATGTCTGGGAAACAGAAAACAAAAGTGGACTGTTAATCTCAACCTATGTACTGAAAATCTAAGAGGCTTTGGCCACTTGTGGTTTGTCGTCAAAGTATTAACCACTTTTCAAGCAAAATATTTTGGGATTAAAGAAATCACTTTCCTTGTTTTAAAATTCCTTTTTAATATTTACAGGATTACATCTAATGTAATGAAAGGGAATTCCTTTTCTTTCGGTGTAGTATAAGTTTTCTTTATTGATTGAAAATCGGGCATGAATACTTGCAAACTCCCACATACAAACACACATATACCTATGTACATAAACAAAAGACACCATCTTAAATCATAAGGGATATAAATATCTCCCATTTATATAACCCTTTAAGTTTTACAAAATGTACTTTCCTTACAATCCTGATTCAGAGTCAATATGGGAAAACGGAGGGCTGGATTTGGATTCAGAAATCTGCTTTCAATCTCATCTGTGCTACCTTACTATACTTACATGGCAACCTCTTTTTTATTTTCCTTACTTTATGCTATTTCTAGAATATTCCTCCATGTGTAAACTAAATATGACTAGACAATTTCTGCTCAGATGGGAGATCACTCAGAAAGTCATAATCATCCACAAATATGAATTGAGGGACTACAGAGTATAACTACTCTATTGAATATCACTGTTTCCTCTATGTAGTCCATTAATAATCACTAGATTGTGGTATATCCAAAACTTTTCTGGTATTTGTAAAACCGAAAAGGAAAAGTTGAAGTTTTGAGGGTACCAAAAATAATTTGAAAAGAAATAAAATTTGGTAAATTGTACATAGTTGTTTGTATACTATATCTCCTTTTAGACTGGGAGATCCTTGAGAATAGGGACTGTCCTTTGCCATTGTACATATATTCAACATTGTTTAACACAGTGACTAGAGCAGAGCAGGTGTTTAGTAAATGTTTACTAACTGACTGACTGCAAGTGTTGGATATGACTTAAGTTTTTTTGTCTATCCTCCATTTTTTGGCATATATAGCTCAAGTACCAAAAATGTTTGGCAGACTGTGTAATTTCAAGTGGATCATGTGTAATTAATTTCTGACATCCATTGAAAAAAATTTAAGTTCCAAATTTTCCCCTTCTTTCCTTTACCCCCTCCCTTCCTAAGATGGTAAGCAATTTAATAGAGGTTATACAGTCGTGTAAAAAATTTAAAAACTTATTTAAAATTTTATTTTCCCAATTATATGAGTAGACATTTAAAAAAATAATTCATTTTAAAAAACCTTTTTGCCTGTAATTAATTAACAAATGGGATGTGTCATTTGGAAAGGACGAATAAATGAACATTATCATCAATACTAAATTCAACAAAAAACAATTCACTAATAAGGGCAGAAAGACAAAAACTGTCTTTTTGACATGAAAAGGAAAAAAAATGAAATGAATAATGAAATGAGAAATGAAATCAATTATTCACTACTAAAAAAAAAACAAAAAAGGAAAAGGAAATAAAGGTGAATGAAACTAGTACCATGAAGCAATTTGAAATATGGATGTTTATTTTCCAGTTGAATAATCATATTGAAGAAACACAAAATGCCTATCTTCTCATAAGATCAATGATACAGAATTGTTCTAATATGAACCTAGCCTTTATGATAATAGTTAGGTTCACATTAAAAAGAATTCAACTAATTATAATAAAAATACAGCTTGTGTCAGATTTTGTCTAGATCAGATAACCCTATGCTATTGTAATTAATTTTAAGCCAATAGTTTAATGTAGATTATCCCCTTTTGGCTACACCATTCCTACCTCCACCACATACTCATATTACTGCTTACAAAAGTTTAAATGTCCTGTCTTTTCCCCCATGGTGAATACCATAAAGTATATTATGCCACTAGTCATAGCTTGCAGTTTAACTAATCAAAGACAAACCAGGGGGCAGCTAGGTGGTGCAGTGGATACAGCACCAGCTCTGAAGTCAGGAGGACCTGAGTTCAAATGTGGTCTCAGACACTTAACACTTCCTAGCTGTGTGACCCTGGGCAAGTCACTTAACCCCAATTACCTCAGCAAAAACAAACAAACAAACAAAAAACAATCATGGTAAGAATATGAACCACCAGAGTCTGAAAAAAAAAAATTTCCAGGATCTAGGTCAGTCTGGTGGGATCCACACAAGACTCTTGAATGTGATGGTTTACAGCTACAAGTACTCTAACTACAATTTGCATATTAGATTATTTTAATCATCTTTGGGAAACCAAAGGTACATTTCATAGGACTTTAGTTCTACAACATTTTAGATGTTAGGGGGAGAAATCACTATCAAATGAGGCCTCAGTTGGCACAGAAAAGGAGAACCAAAACATTTCCCTCCTCATTTAAATCTTCAACTAAAAATATTTTTATTATCTGCTAAGGTAGAGTTTGACTTTGAGTTGAAGGAAATACATTTTAATTCAACTTACAGGCCAGGATTCAATAGCTAGTGACATCTATTTTTCCAATTAAAGCTTTAAATTTCTGTAAAATAGGTTAAAGTACAGCTGAGATTATATTTATAAAAATATATAAAAACAATTATAGAATGCTATGTATGCATTATTTTAAATGTACTTGAAATACAATTTAGCATGTGGTAACCACTAATTATACATTATATACCTAATTAAAAACTATATAAGAGCTAGTTACATATAATTAGTGCCTTAATATTGAATTATATTTATATATTTAACATTTATCAAAATTCACATTGGAAATCAATAAGTAATTAATTAATTTATATGAGGTTATTATATTTCTGAGTATCATAAGTTTCATAAAAATATATAGACCTGAAAAACCTGTAGATAGCTGTAACCACCTGACATTTTTGAAAGTTATGCTCAGAATTTTAAATTGTTTTGTTTTCTTTATAAGATATGCCTGTAATATAACCTCTAAGTAAAAGTGGCTCCATTTTAAAATCTTCTTAAAGTATATATGCAAACTTTATAAATATGTATACATATATTTGATTTGTCAAGTATTTTAACATAATTAGCATGTATTAGACTTCCTGCCATCTAGGGGAGGGGGTGGGAGAAGGAGGGAAAAATTTATAACAGAAAGATTTGCAAGGGTCAATGATGAAAAATTAGTCACGCATATGTTTTGCAAATAAAAATCTTTAATTAAAAAAGGGAAAAAGATAAAGTATATATACAGATATATACTAGATAAGTTAACTTATTTTGAAATAAAAAGAGATAACCAGAGCTTTAAAAATAAAAAAGAAGAGGTTTTAAAGAAATTGCCTACTGTCATTTTTTAGGTTTAAAAATCCTAGGAAACTAGGATCTTAGGAAAATTTTCCTAAGAACTCAAGGAATTTATAAATATTCGCTTATCCCATCCCAACATGTCTGTTAGATTTTGAAATGCAGAAGTCTGACATTTTTAGTAAAGAGAAGACTATTGAAATTTTCAAAGCATATAAAGAGCTCTGATGTTAAATGTATGCCAAAGACATGTACTAGCTGAAGAAAAATTATGAAGGACAGAAATATAACTGTCCACTAACTTCTGGTAGTAAAAATTGGATTGGAATTGTGGTTCAGAGGCAAACTAGGCTTCAAAAGACAGATGACAAAGTGCAAAGGACTGGGGTTCCCTGTTTTTCACAATGTGTCCCTACTTCCTGTGACAAGGTTTCCTGGTCACTTATAAGCATTAAAGTCTCACCCACATAGAGTTGGGGGCCCTCAACTTGGTGGATTTCTGAAGTGTGCCTAAGGGATCACACTTTCCCTTGCAGATCACCTTATTTCCATATGGAGATAAAGAGGGGAGTGTCTAGGGAAGCTAAGTTCCATTGTGTCCTAGTTGAATAACTTGGCTGTGTTTGGGCAAAATAAGTCCTTTATACAAGTTAACTGTTCAAAGATCTGTAAATGCTTCCTTGATTCCCAAATCAAATCAGAATTAGGACAAGCTGTTATTAGGCCAACTTCTGCAAAGAATGCAAAACAGAACCAAGAAGGAAGGGTGTTCAAGACTGTTCTCACAAATGGGTATACCAAGCAAACTGTGCCTTGTTACTGAAGCTCTGGTCAATATAGATCTTGGAAGCAGGCAGATCTTGAAAGAATAATCTAATTATGTGTTGGAAGCAGCCAGCTATTATGGCTATTCTAGTAAGTGAGGAATGGTATAATGCAGAACTTCATCAGTCTCTTGATCTGGATATGCCTGTGGACTCATAAAATGGAAAGAGTTCTGGCTGTCAAGCTAGAAATGTTGGATTGAAAACCCACTACTGATTTTTACTACTACTTGTGTGGTTTTGGAAACATAATTTAGTTCCTATGGGTCTTAGTTACTATATTTGCAAAATGGTTAGGTATATTAGATTGCTGTTTTATGTATATATTATATTTTTGTATATACCAAATATAAAGTGAGGTGGCAATTAGTTGAATACCTGGATACTCTAGCTGGGTAGCTAGATGGGTAGAGTGCCTGAACTAGAATCAGGAAAACTCATCTTCCAAAGTTCAAATCCAGCCTTAATTATGTGATCCTGGACAAATTTGCCTCAGTTTCCTCATCTGTAAAATGAGCTGGAGAAGGAATTATCAAACAACTTCAGTATCTTTGCCAAGAAAATCCCAAATAGAGTCACAAAGAATTGGGCATGGCTGAAAAATGACTGAACAAACAGATCCTTTCCACTCTGGATCTATGATGCCATGTCTGTAGTGAGACAACAAGGCATAGAAACAGATCCAGCCTTACAGTAAGGAAGATCAAAGTTCAAATCCATTTCTGAAATACACTGAATAACCGTGGGCAAGGCACCTAATTTCTCAGTGCCCTCAAACAACTCTCTTAAGCTATAACTTACAGGACAGATACTGGTCTTCATTAAGAGGAAATACCATTGAAAAAAAATATTGTGTTAATTCAAACTGTACCCCATTCCAACCCCAAATGAACTATGATAAGGACATCATTGGAAGAATTTATGCACTGTTGGCAACTTGAGAAATAATAGAAATGGGAAAGCAAATGGAAAGTGTGAAAATGTTTTTCTTCAGACTCCCAAAGATTCATTGGAAAATACTGGCAATGAAAAGTATAGCCTTCTTTACTTTCTAACAAGGAATAAGCAAATTGAATTCAATATCCCTAATTCAGCAAGGGGTGAAGGCCATCAGTTAAAATGGGCAAACAAGGAGGTCTTTAGAGATACCTAGGAAGTCCTTTTACATTTTGACATATGATGCTATAGGCATTTGAAAGAGTTTAAAATAAGTTAACTAAGAGTTTACATTGCTCCTGGTTATTTCATAGCTGGTATCAAAGAGCTGTATTTCTCTAAGAAAGAAAAAAATCATGAGAAGTGGGCATCAGTGGAAGTAGCAGCAGCAACTGATGTAGCAGAGAAAGTGAATAGGCCATAGTAGCTGTGAGCAGACAACAAAGCAAAAGAATGGCAGAAAGAAGGGCAACTAGCCTGAAATTTTCTTTTTTTATTATTATTAAAAGCTTTTTATTTACAAAACATATAAGTGATTTTTCTACATTGACCTTTGCAAAAGCTTTTTTTTTTGTTCCAAGCTTTTCCCCTCCTTCCCCCACCCCCACCCCTAGATGACAGGTAATCTAATACATGCTAAATATGTTAAATTATATGACAAATCCAATATATGTATACATATCTATACAGTTATTTTACTGCACAAGAAACATCAGATCTAGAAAGAGAGAAAAAAAAAACAACCTAAGAAGGAAAACAAAATGCAAGGAAATATTCACAGAAAGCGTTAAAATGCTGTGTTGTGGTTCACACTCAGTTCCCTCAGGCCTGTCTCTGGATGTATATGACTATCTTCATTGCTGAACAATAGGACCTGGTTTGAATCACATCATTGTTGAAGAGAACCATGTCCATCAGAATTGATCATCCTATAGTCTTGTTGTTGCTGTGTATAATGTTCTCCTGGTTCTGCTCATTTCACTCAGCATCAGCTCATGCAAGTCTCTCCAGGCCTCTCTGAAATCATCCTGCTGGCCGTTTCTCACAGAACAATAATATTCCATAACATTCATATACCATAATTTATTCAGCCATTCTCCAATTGATGGGCATCCTTTCAGTTTCCAGTTTCTAACCACTACAAAAAGGGCTGCCACAAACATTCTTGCACATGTGGGTCCCTTTCCCTCCTTTAAGATCTCTTTGGGATATAGGCCCAGTAGAAACACTGCTGGGTCAAATTAGCCTGAAATTTTGAATAGCAATTCATGGGGCTGGAAACTTGTGATATTTCTCTGATAACAATTACTGGAATGAAGCTATTGGGAGCTACTCTCTATGACCCTACTCATTATTTTGTTAGCTGAACTTATATTGTCTAATTTAATTTCTAATTTAATCTAATTATTTTGTTAATCTTTATAATAAAGGGAATTGAAAGTCCATAGGAAAGAATTAGAAACAAGCCAAAATCTGGTGCTTGTAAATCTTGAGCTTTAAGTGGGGGCAAGTAAAAATTCTTATTATAAAGAAGCCTCCAAGATTAAATCTAATTCATGTGGGCTCTGAATGTGGATTACAAATTATATAGTATTCTGCCAGTGTTCATGAAGATCTACATCTGAATATTGACTTTTCTCTGAAATCCCAATTTTAAAATTATATCATTTCCCCCTTAAGGTAGATATTTTAAACTATTTCTAATCCTTAACCTTTTGGTATAAATAAAGGCACATAGAATATGTTTTGATGTGTTGTGGAGGAGTAGGATGAGGAAGATTCTTAGTCTTGAAAGGGAAGAGATGATACAGTTTACTGGAGGAAAATAATGAGAGGAGATGGGAAGAAGGATTGTAAAATGGGAAGTAAGATAAACATAACCTTCACAATGTCAGCTTCTTCTCAGAAAGTACAATGAGCCACACTGTAATTCCTCCCCCCCCCAGAATATTCTCAATATTTCCTCCCAAGAAATGGGAAGTCTAATAGGGTCTAGAAAGTCTAATTGAGCTCTAAGTATTAGCTAGTCGGTATCAATGTTGCTTAATGACTTGGGTTAAGCTTCATCATTATTTTCTCTGACAGTTCTCTGACACTAACACATTTATTCCTTTCTGAGCTTAGCTCCTAATCAATGAGATAGTAAAATGAGATTTTGAATGCACTTAACCCACCTTTCTAGATCCCTACACTCTTAGGCACCTTTCCTTTGATTATCTTGGAATCTCCATTTTCAAGATGTGGCTCTCAGATCAGTTATGTTCACTCCTGATTCTCTGGACTTTGTTATTTTTTGAGCTTCCTTCCCATTAAAATGTAAGCATTTTGAAGGCAAGGACTATTTTTCTTTTTGCTTGTGCTTGTATTTTCAGAGCTTAGTATAGTACCTGATACAAAGCAAGTACTTAACAAATGCTTATTGACTTTATCTATGCTTTAAGAATCTGGAGTTAGGAAGATCTGAGTTCTAATTCAGCTTTAGATACTTACTGGCTATGTGACTGGGCAAATCACAACGTTTCTGTCTCAATTTTCTCAACTATAAAATGAAGATAATAATAGCACTTTAGCTTTATTGAGAAGATTACATGAGGTAATATTTGAAAAAAGTGCTTAGCATAGTGGCTGACACATAGTAACACTTAATGTTTTATTACTTTCCTTCTAAAGTCCTAAAGATTCCTTTCAATCTAAAACAGTTAATCATTCACTAGAATGCATTGTGATGAATAATTAATTGTTTGGTGTGTATTAAACACCTTGGAATTTCTCCTCAGTTCACTAAGGAACCATTTTATGTACTATAGCAATTGTTTATGAAATGATACTTAATGGTAAGTGATCATCTATAACAGTGAGGAATACCCTAAATGGTTAACACATCCAGCAATCTCTGACCCAAGACTTCTTTATAGGTGATTATTTTTGCATTCTAAAAATTAATTAATAAAATTCCCTAGATTTTCCTTTTAATTCAGTAGAATTAAATACCATGGACCAAAAGCAGGGGAAAGAGAGAGACCTCAAATTTATTTGCTCTAGTTTCTATGCACCACAGTGTGGTATCCAGCAAATTCTAGCAGATTTATTTACTTAGCATGATCTGGGAGAGAAAAGCATAAAAGTTTAGAAAAACAGTAATTAACTATGTATTCAATTTCCTTTCAAAATATTAAATTATCAATACTTATAGTTCAATACCTTAACAAATTGGTGTAGTTTACTCTTTCCATTAGATCAAGCCCCAAGTGGACCCTTTATGCCTTCTCATTCTGTGTGATTTTTGTTTGTATCCACTGGCAAATTCTCCAAAGAGGGTCCACCACTACTGTGTTGGGAGCTTTCTTCTAAGTCTCTTCACATTTAGATGGTAACCAGAGCAACTCAAAAGTCAACAAATATTTATTAAGCATATAGGATATTCATCTTTACTCTTGATATCTGGTTGACTTACTCTTTTTTCCAGTTATACATCTTTGAAGAGATATTTTATATTCTTCTTACATATCACTGATAATAAACCATAACTTATGATTGCTCTGTATCTCTCCATTGCCTTTTGGATGACCTTCTAGTTTGAGCTGTTAGAAACTTCATGATGTTAAAAAATCAGTTTCTTCTTTTTTTCCTTTTTGATATGATTTTTCTTATGTAGTATGATAAATGTGGAAATATGTTTAGAAGAATTGCATATGCTTAACTTATATTGGATTACTTGTTATCTAAAGGAAGGGGTCAAAAGGAAGGGAGGAAGAAAATCTGGAACACAAGTTTTTGTAAGGGTGAATGGTAAAAAACTATCTTTGCATGTATTTTGAAAATAAAAAGCTACTGTAAAAATAAAAAAAACTCCATTTTTAATACTAGAAAAGAGAACATCATCTATGAGAATCTGCCCACTTTTCATATATTCATTAAAGATACCCATCAGATACACAGATTATTTTATGAAGATTTTGTAGCAAAAAAGAAAAAAAGCATATGGGTTAACAGTTACTGATGTTTTCTATATTATCCTTTTTAAAAGTAAAAATACTATTTATGACCTTTTGCATTCTTTAATAATACACTTTTTATGAGATATGTTGAAAATTGATCTTTGGATACATTTAGAATTGTGTTCTCTCCAATATATATTTCTTATGTTATGTATTTACTCAAGTACATCTGCTTTTCCCAACTTTATATACTTCGGTATCATAGCCATTCCCTTATATAACAGGCTGAGTCAAGTCCATTATAGTTTCATTATATTGGTTCCATAATAGTCAATAATGAGATGATTGAACCATAGAAATGCCAAGAAAATCGGTTACATTTGCATCTGTTTATTTTCTTCCTTTGAGTTTCATTACAAATGTTCTTGAGAATGGCTACCATGATCTTTCTTCTCTTCTCCTCCCTTTTCTTCTTCTTCCTCCTCTTCTTTTTTTTTCTTCTTATTGTTCTTCTCTTCTTCCTCTTTTTCTTTCTTCTCCTCTTTTTCTTCTGTTCTTCTGTTCTTCTTTTCTTCTCCTGCTCCTTCCTCCTCCTTCCTCTTCTTCCTCCTCCTCCTTATTTCTCTTCCTCCCTCTTCCTCCTCATTTCTCTTCCTCCCTCTTCCTCCTCATCTTCCCCCCTCCTTCTCTTTATCCTCCTCTTCCTTCAGCTTTTTATGGGCTCCATTTGCTCTTCAAATTATTTTTACTCTTTTCTAAAGCCCTACTGATTATATTATTGTCATTCTCGGAAATATTTTGTAAACAAGATTGTACTTGATTACTGATTGTAAATTGGTATTGTCTCTAGCTTCAGGCAGGAAGATCAAATGTCTGTTGGCTGATGCAGTTTGGGTTCCTTCTTGGAGATCTTTTGACTAGCCACTTGTCCATACTATTGTAATGGGATTCCTTTTATGTATGGGTTGGACTAGATGACTATTAAGGTCTTTTTCAACTCTCAAATTCTTTGATTACAATTCTGTCAGTGGTATTAGTCAATCAGTCAGTTGATAAGCATTTGCTAAGTGCTAACTATGAATTGATGGCTGGAAATAGTTTTAGATGGATAGTATCCTGGGGCATTGATAGTTCACTTGACTTTTGTCTTGCCATTGGACTTCAGTGACTGGAGGAAAAAGTGAAGTCTATGACTTTGTGCAGCTTTGCCTCATTTAAATACAATTCATACAAAAGTCAAAACATCACCCTTGAGATGTCAGAAGTCTTCTTTAAGAAAGAACGAACAATAACAATATGTTGGATAACAGAATCAGGATCAAAAAAATTTGACAAGCTAGAAAACGGGCTGAATCTAATAAGATGAACTTTAGTTAGGATTAAAGATAAATTTCTACTTGAGTTCAAAAATCAACTTGACAGGTATAGAGTGAGGAAAAGATATTCTAGAATATGGTTTAGCTGAAAAAGATTCAAAAAAGATTAGTGTACTGCAATCTCAAAATAAGTCAGCAGTGCAAGATATTGTTTCCTTCCCCCTCACCCCCAAAGAAAAATCTAATTTTTTCCTTACATTGTATTGAATCCTGAATGAATAATGTCACGGACTTGCCTTTGATCTAAAATATTTTGTTCAGTTGTATATACCCTGAAAAGCTAGAATGTGTCCAAAAGAAAGCAACCAGATGATAACAAGACTAGAGATTATGTTATATAAAAAATTGATAATTAGTTTTACGAAGAAAAGATTTAAAGGAAGCATGGTAACTATTTTCTGATATTTGAAAGTCTATCATATAAAAGAGGGATGAGACTTTTCCACTCAATCTTGGTAGTGATTGGATGAAAGCTGCATTGAGAAAGATTTCAACTCAATGTACAGAAACAGCTATAAAATTTTCATAATTATTAGATCTATTCAAAATCAAACTAAGGAGGTAATAGGTTCGATTTCAGGGGAGGTTTTCAGGTGTTGAATGGTTGATCACTTGAGGAGATGTTGAATTCTTGCTAAAATGTATAGTTGGATTAGATAGTTTCTGAAATTCCTTCAATCAACAAGATGCTGAGATTCTTAATTTTACCCTTTGGTTAAAAGAGTACTTTTTATTATCCTCTAGGATCAGGAAAAATAAGTTTAATTCCTCTTCCACATAACTTTAAAATCTTATAAAACTGCAAAACATTCCACCTTCAATTGCAAAAGAAAAATTTCCATGACTTCAGTTTCTGCTGCTGCTGCTGCTGCTGCTATTCAATCATTGAGGCATGTCTGACTCTTTATGACCCCATTGACCCTACTATCCATAGTGTTTTCTTGGCAAATATATAGGAGTGTTTTGCCTTTACTTTTCCAGTGCATAAAGGCAAACAGAGGTTAAGTGACTTGATAATTTAAATTATGTGAACTCAGATTTTTCTGTCCCTAGGTCTTGTGCCCTATCCACTGAGCCATCTAGCTGCCTCAACTAAAGTTCAACCAGTTTTTAATAATATGGATTCTAGTCCTCTTTCACATTGTTTACCTTCTTCTAAACTTAATTCAGCTTACCAATACAACTTCCAAAATATGGCATGAAAATGTATTTCATAATTCAAATGAAGGTCAGTTGGAGCAAAATAGACATAAATATTTATTAGATTGAATTAAATTGAGTGAATTTAAATTGACTACCACTTTTTTTTCTATTAATATAGCCTAAGACTGAAGTAGATGAAGGGATAGTGAATAGAGGGCTCATTTTAGTATTATGAAGACGAAGTTTAAATACTGCCTCTGTCCCATACTACATAGTTTTAGGAATTTAATTTACTTAATCCCAAAGTATCTGAGCCAATTTTCTAAAGTAGATTACAGTTGCTGTTTGTCCTTCTCAAAGAGGACTATACCATGAGGAAAGTGATACCATGATATGCAAGCTAATTGGATTTAAGTGAGAGGGGGATATGAAAGGTCACCTGCCTCACTTTCTCCTCCAGAGCCATCTGGTTCCAGTGGCCAGATACAGATCAGGGCAATTGGAGATGACCTGGATACAGTAGGAGACCTTGGCTTTTTTAAGGCTTTCATCAGGTCTCAGTTTCACTGAAACCACACTCATTGAGGAAATTGAGGAAAAAATGGCCTCTTTTACCTAATAAAAAAAATCTAAATAAAAAAATCTGGAAGGGAAACACCCTCAGATTTTCTGGCCAAAACAGAAATGACTGCTATTTGCATTCACTCTGACCTAATCAGGACCCAAACTATGACCACAGCGGGCGTGGCCTATTGGCCAATCTATTGCACAGCCCTCCTTCACTTAAATCTAATTAATTTGCATGTCAGATGCCTCTTTGATGTCTTGGTCCTCTTCATGAGAACAAACACAACAACTGGCTAGAGATTACAGTAGAACTGCATCATTGAAGGAACTTCCCTGCAATAATGACAGATATAAGTTCAATATTAACTATTTTGGCTATCATATCAAACTACTATCTCAGATTTGCAGTCCAATAAAATGCCCATTTTTGCCCTGTGAAATGCTATGTAATGAAACACAGTACACACAAATCATTTGCCCTTCTCCCCATAGCAAATACATTGAGACTATCTCAATCTAATATATTCCTCTTTTGCAAAGACCCTGTCTTTCTTTACCCCTTTAGAGTAGAGATTGTGACATGTTGGTGCTTTCATGCCTTCTTTCCCTTTAGAATTATAGCAAAAAAATTACCTCTATTTTCACTATTGATTCCTCCTCTCACTGAAAATCAGAATTTATCAAGCCTTGGGTTGTTAACCACTGACAGAGAATGTAAATTCAGTTTAGACTAGAAGACTAAGTTTTAAGACTAGTTTTATCCTATGGATGATGAATTGTGGTAATACTACTGCTGCTTAATCTAAGAGAAATTACAGATTCAGACAATAGACCTATGTGCTTAACTGATGAAGTAATGAGGGCACTGTCAATAATTGCAGCACTTAACACTATTTTACCAACCACAACTTCCATTAATAATGGATGGTGTTGATTTAACCTATCTTGTTGCCACCTACTACTTTCAAGTGAAACAGTGGGGAATGGCAAAAGAGCTAGGGCTGCCATCAGACAATCTGGGTTCGAATCTCAGCTATGCTACTGATTACCTTTGTGACACTGGGCAAGTCACATAAGAGCTTTGTGCCTCATTTTCTTTACATGTAAAATGAGGGAGTTGTTCTAGATGATCTCAAAGGCTGCTTCCAACTTTATACCTATGAACCTCTTTGCCTCCCCAACTGATTCCTCCAATATAGTTGCTATGGTATAATGCTTCTCCCAAACACTTTTAATGATTACCATACAATTTCTGTTTAAAATATGTTTTGCAATCAAGTTAAATAAGCTGCTCAATGAAAGAAAACTCTTACCTTCTAAATCTTCCTTTTCAAAGTGTGTTTTGAGGATTGAGCGAGTTCCACCTCTATCCACAATAGCTTCTTCATCATTTCTCTGCAGAATGAAGGAGAAAAAAAGAATGCTCAGAAATTAAAATGCCATTTTACCTTAAATAATCTATTTAATATAAATACTGTATTTGGTGATTAGTTACTGGTGTACAAGGAAGGAATTAAATTGCCTGATAATATTTCCATAGGAGAACTATTTAATTTTCAATGAAGTTAAAGATAGGTATTCTTAATTGAGTCCATTCTAAGGAAACAGGAATTAATAAGCAAATCAGTAGATATAATAGTAATTATCAATAATGTTAATGATGTTACTATTACTTATTATTAAGAACATCAATAACTATTAGATATAAGACACTGGATTAGGTCCTAGGGGATATACAAAATAAATAAGGTTTGGCACCTGCTCTTATGATGTTTATAAACTAGATACTGATGGAATATAAAAAGGAACACAGCATTTATTTCTTTTTTTAAAATTTCATGTATTTTTATCTTTGAGATACAATTCCTACATCAAGATGACATTTTGAACTGAGAAAGCAAAATATAAAAATCATTAGTACTATTAATTGTTAAATATTATGGTGAGGTTAAAGAATGCTAGTACGATTAAAAATGAAAAAAGAAATATAATCACTTGAAATCAATTAGTAGTAATCACAGAGTGAACTACAATTCATTATTTTGCTTCAAGATGAAGCATATTGTGCTAATGGTAAACTATAAAGCACAATTATTTATTTGCTTTCAATTCAACAGGCACTTTTGAATTGTCTATTTGTTTTAGGCACTAGAAATACAAAGATGAATAATGAAATTACTCCTGGCCTCAGGAGTAATTTTTTAATCTAATAGCCAGTGGACCATGGTAAAAGATGGTAGGGAAGGTATAATGTGTATGCAAATGTGTATGTTATTAAGGAGAAAGTGTGAGAAGGACAATCAACACATAGACAAAACAATCTTAGAAATATAAGTAACCAGGAAAGGTGACTCATGCCAGATGGGGAGACTGAGGTTAGTATTTTGAGTTCTAGTGTGCTAAGCTATTGTCTATCCACACCAAATTTATAATGTAATGACGTTTTATACTGATCAGAGTAGCTACTGCACTTTTAGCCTGAACTAGATAGGGTGACTCAATCTCAAAAAAAGAAAGAAAAGAAAATGAAGAGGGAAGGGAAAAAAGAAGAAAGAAAAGAGAAAGAAAGAAGAGGGGGATGGAGGAAGGGATGAGTGAAGGAAAAATTTAAGAATAGAGATGGCTCTCAGGGAATCAGGGAAGACTTCATGGAGAAGCTAATGAAAGAACTAGACCTTCAAAGAAGATTAGGAATCCAATATACAGAAACATGAAAACAAAGTGTTGTAGCATAGTCAATATCAATGCACTTGGAACACAAGTATCCAACTCTATCTGTAGGTATATATTTTACTTCATAGTAAAATTTATTTTATAGACAGAAACCTTTGGTGGAAGTCTTGATCATTTTGTACAGTTGTGAGAACCTTGATTCACAAGTAAAGGAAGATGAGGGTGGAGAATGAGTGAGCAGAATACAACATGTTATGAGAAGTTATAAGGAAATATAACTATCAAATTCGGGTTCATTGTAATGAATTGTCTTAATTAGTTTTCTGTCTAAACAAAACAAGAAAGTATGGAAATGTTGAAGTTTTTAGTGTTCTTGTAAATTTATTCTAATATATTCCAAATGAGGTAGAAGATATTTATTTCTTACTTTTACCAAAGAAGAATATATGGGATTAAGAAATGTGATAAAATGGTTTTGTGTCCTATTTTTGAAGAAGGAAAAATATGATTTCTCAGTATGTCAGTGAATTCTTTTTCATAATTTTGATGGCCAACCTTTAGGGGAAAGGGAACTGATTAAGATCAATAAGTCTTGATTCTGGACTGGGAGACTGATTGAAATTTTATCTAATAATGTTATTCAGAATGAATGAATCCTGTCTGTTAGTCTAGCATATCAACAATCGATAGCTAAAGATTAAGACCATTTAAGAACACAAATTCATATCTAGAAAGTCGTTAAATCTAATGAAAGCAACTCTGAAGGATCAAGAGACATATATTCATTCTCCTTCCTGTCTAGTCATCTCCTCCTTGACAACTGCCTTGCCAATCTGGAGAAATTTCTGCTCTGGGACCTACTCTGATGAATTGTGATTGATTCTTCCCTACTGCTTACTACATTTAAGGGAAACCTCAGCCATAAGTCATTTTGCTCAATACATTCTCCAGATATTTCCTCAATGTGTGATTTTTTTCTCCTCTCCCTTTTTACCCTTCTTCCCTACCAAGTTCTAGATTCATGAACCATGATCAAATCAACTCTGCCTTTATGCTCCCCTATGGAGCATAAATGCTCCCCTATGGCTCTAATTTAGCTACCTTTCCCTTTGTGAGTTGCCTCCCTTATTAAAATGTAAGCTCCTTGAGATCAGAGACTGTAATTGCTTTGTATATCCAATTTAGCATAGTATGTGGCATTTAGTAAGAGCTCACTCAAAACTTTTTGATTCTTTAATCCATTCTGAGAAATTTGGTCAGGCAAGACTATGATGTACCTTCAGCCTATATGAATTAGGTAGAAGAGGAAACTAATTCACCAAGGGCAAACCAGCTGAAAGATAGTTTATAAAATTTACTTCAAGTAGTCAATCAGAACACAGAAGTAGTGAGATGAGAAAGTGAACCATTCCATTTAGGCAGAATATTAAAAGGTCAAGTCACCAGATCTGAAATTCGAAAGCAGCACCAGCATGATAAAGAAAGGAAAGTCATTTCTTGCTGGGACTTTAGGGATGAGATCGTGAACAAGATAGACTATCTTAGGTCATAAGCCAGTGGTTCAGAGAGTCAGATAGTAAGACAACTAAGCTATGTTGATATTAGAGAAAAGTTCCTGTCCAAGCCCAAATCACCATAACCAATTGCAGGGTGAAGAGCCAGATTCCAGAGGACTCCAGAGAATAATTCTGGTCAGCAAATCAGGACTTGCTTCATATCAAGACTCAAGGAGATGAGAAAAATTTTAGGCAAGAGAAAGTTAAGGAGAGTGGATAAAATGTTGAGAAAGCTTTAAATCATGGATATTTTCTTTGATTACTATTCTTTTAACTTGTTACTTTAATACCATTTCTTGTTTACTTCCTCTCTCTGATCACTCCTATGTACATTCCCTTTTGATGTTTTATTGTCAATCCTCTTCAATTATGTAAGAATTGTGTTTTAAAGAGAAAATGGAGGTCAAACAGCAAGCATTTTGGAAACGCTCAACTTCTAGGCACTGTGCTAAGCACTGAGGATACAAAGAAAGACAAAAAACCCCAAAAAAACCAACTTCTTCCCTCATGGAGTATATAGATATAGATATATAGATAGAGTTTTGTTGTTGTTGTTGTTGTTGTTGTTGTTTTGCTAAGGCAATTGGGGTTATGTGATTTGATAGGAAGTGTTAAATATCTGAGGCCACATTTGAACTCAGGAAGACCTTAGTCAGGAAGACTTTAAAGTTGGTGGTATATCCACTGCGCCACCTAGTTGCCCCTGGAGTATATATTTTGATGGGGGAAATAACATATAAATAATTAGTTGCATACAAGATATATTAAGAATCCATAGAAAGTAATCTAAGAGAAGGCACTAATAGTTGGATAAAAGAGAAAAGGCCTCCTTCAGAAAATGGATTTTGACTTGAGTCTTAGAAGAAGACAAGTAAGCTAATAGATGGATCAGAAGAGGAAAAAATTCCAGGGGTGAGGAGTGACCAATACAAAATAAAAGAGGTAAAAGATGGAGTACCATGTTCAAGAAAGGGTGAATAAGCTAGTGTAGAATGTAGAATGTATGTAGCAAAATAAGGTACAAGAAGCCTGGAAAAGTAGGAAGGGACAGGTTACAAAGTACTCTAACAGACAAAGAGGGAAATTTATATCTGGAACTGGAGGTAAAAAGTCTTTGGATTGAGCAAGTAAGAGATCATAGCTAACTTTTCTCAGAGTGGTTTCTGTTGAATGGTATGGTTAGAAATTAGATGGTGGCGGGTTTAGAATTGAGCGAGAAGAATGGAAGTAAAAGCCCCCTATATGGTCCATTTTCTCAGGGAGTTTAGTTATAAAGGAGAAGAGAGTTATTAGATAATAGCCGGCTGAAATAGTGGGATCAAATGAGTGATTATAAAATTGAGGAGATATGGATCTTTTTGTAGACCTTAGAAAAAGAACTAGTAGATAGGGAATGAGATGAGATAAAATGGCAAGTGAAGGTATCTTAGAATGAAGATGATAATGGGCAAAATCCGTTGGAATAGGTATAAACAGAAGGTATCCAAGGTGTGTGTAGAAGAATTTTACTAGAAATAGAATCACATCTTCCAAACTAGAATGAAAGAGGCTATAATGGTGGAAGATGTGTAAGAGATATGAGTTAAGGAGGAGTGGGTAAAGGAAGGCTCTTAAGGAATGGTCTTAATTTTATCAGTTACTTCTAAGACAAGGTCTTCAGCTGAAAGTATGTGGAGAAGGGGTGTATATAAAAGTTTGGAACAATCATTTTTGGAGTAGAGGAGAGTGAATCATTTACTGTATAATGAATCTTTATTTCAATGCTGTGAGGATTCAGTTGAGATTAGATAACAAATTTTGGTGGACTCAATTGGCATAGTTTTATGATTTCTCCTACTTCTATTTGGAACACAGTAGCAGGAGAAAAGAACCCTTTCAGTCTTCTGTCCACAGGATATCTAGAATTTGGGGTTCTGGTAATGATGGAGGAATATTTGCATAAAATTTGAAGTGGACCTCACTGAGTTAAGATTAAGGATTGCTGATAGGAGAAAAAATATATATAGTTAATGTACTGCATACATAAGCTACATATACCCTGTAGTACCACAGGAAATTACTGACATTCTTCTATCCAAACTACTAGATCCTAGGACGAAAGGGCTCCTATTGGTTCCATCCTGTTTTTCATCCAGGTAGGAGTTTTTAACTAAAATAAGTGCTACACATAGACTAATCATGAAAGAATAACGAGATAAAAGAATGTTGTGATTGTGTGAAAGACTTCTTAGAGAAGGTTGGACTTGAATTGGAATAGTATCACTAAAATAAGCATATGGAAAAAGGGCGCATTCCAGGCAAGGAAAAAAAAAGATTAACTTAATAGTGAGCTGAAAATAAGCATGAATGGAAAGGGGCAACTTGATTAAGTGGAAAGGTTCCTAGGCTACATAGGCCAATAAGTAGAAAATAAGGCTAGAAAAGTAGGTGGGAGAATGTAAAGGGCACTAGCCTTAAGGGTTCATAGTGTATCCTGTAGGTAATGGTGAATAATGAAAGATTTTTGAGAGACAGAAGGATGTGATCTTTTTTTAAAGGGAAGGATATTTTAAGAAGATTAATCTGGTAGCACTGTAAAAATAGATTAAACTCTGGCATATGGTATAGATAGATACTGAACAAAACTAGTTAGGAGATTATAATAATAATCTAGATGTAAAGTAAGTATGGCTTAAACTAGGGTAGAATGAATATGAATAGAAAAAACAGATATGGGAAAGATTTCAAAGAAAGAATAAAATAACACTTGTGACTAACTATAGGAAGCAAAGGAAAGGAATAAATAAAAATGACAATTTTTGAACCTGAGGTAAATGGATGAGTGACAATGGTATTGACAGAAACAGCAATGTCAAGAAAGGCAAGGAGTTGGATTAAAAGAACACAGACTAGCTTTAGACATGCAAAGTTGGAACTAAGAGCAAGATATGCACATGTACATTTTTAACAAGCAGGTGCAGAAATGGGAGATGAGCCTAGGTGAAATGTGAGGGTTGGAGATAAAGCTTTGGAAATTATCCTCACAAAAGTAGTAATTCCAAAAGCCAAGAGAATAAGTAAGTTCTATAAGAAATAGTTTTAATTTATTATTATATCCTCAGCTGATTATATAAGAACAGAAGATAGGCAACCAATGTGATGTGACCCGAGGGACTCAAGGAAATAACTTTCTTGCTTAAAATTATCTTCCTCATTTGCTCTGCAGAGTATTCCAAATTCCCACTTTTCACTCTTCTTAAAATAATTAATTGTAAACATTTACTGAAGATAATTAAAAGATAAATAGAGAGAAGGGAACTGAAAAATTAAGTAAAATCAGCCACTAACACTTTAGTTAAAACCAATTTATCAGATTAGCTGAACCAGTCATATAATGACATTGATTCAATAACAGAAAGAATGAGTGGGATGAAATTGTAGTATTTCATTGTTGTTAAGGGTTGGGAAGGGAAAAGAAACCTAAGGCTTGAAACATGGGATAAGGTGTTAAATTGGTACAGGGAATAGACAGAGAAAGGCCTAAAGGTTTGCTTGTTTGGGAGAACATAAATTGTAACAGAATGTCATGGGGAATGTGAACATAAAAGGGAATGAAGGTGCACTGGAAACAACCTATTTTACAATTTTGCTTAGGTCCATCCTTGGTAATATCTTATTACGATAGGGTCAGATGCTTTAGATATCCAGTTGATTTTATATATAAGCCCAATGAGTTTCCACTGACAGAAAAATATAGAATTAGGATGTCATGTTTTTGAGCTGTCCCTATTGTATGTATTGAGCATTGGCCAAGAAGACATAAAGGGAGTGTTCAACAAGACTAAATTGAACAAGGCATCACATTCCAACGTCTCACTCCCAAAATGCTTGTTTTCTGATCACTAAAAGGCATATAACATGAAATCAACTAACCTGGCTAAGGGTTTAACAGATACTACCTACTTAGCACAGCAGTATTTAAACAAAAGGAAAGAGGATGACTTATTTAAATAGCCCTGCATATTTAACAAAATGCTTTATTTCACTTAAACATAACAACTAAGTAAAGTAGGTAGTACATGTATTAAGAGATAAAGAGATAGAATCCCTGAGAATTTATATCTTGCCTAAGCTCAAAAGCCAGAGCTCAAACTCAGTGCTTTACATTATAGCTTTTTGCCTTCATAAACGCCTTTCTTTCTCAGGATAGCTAAAAATGGTTCTCAAACTGTAGCTCTTTTTAAGGCAGAAAAGGCTTAATTAATAATATTATCAAATAAGAATAAATACTGTCACCTGTTTGGCAAATACAAAATGCTTTCTTAATTGATTAAAATAATCATGATAATGGCTTTGAATTTCATGTTATTTATAGATTAGTGCTTTCAACTGATGATTTGGAAAAGATTACAGACAGATTTCATTCCAGTATGAGCCCATATACTGTTTTACAGATATTAGAAATAAAACTCAGCAGAAAACAACATACTTTGTTGCTAGTGGCCTATTTTTGCAGTTTGTCCTATTTGAATAGAGGCAATGCCAGTAGTTTAAAATCAGAGAGAATAAGAGTCAGGTGTCATGTGCAAATAAGAGAATATGAAAATGAAGGAAGGATTTGATGATATTCTATTAGTCTCACCAGCAATATTTCCTTAGATTCCATCAGTCAAACTGAAGGACTAGGTGACAGCAACAATACAACAGAGACTATGAGGGCCTTATACAGTTTGGAATTTTTTCCTCCCACACCAATGTTATAAGAAATAAAAATATACTTTGGCTCCTAGATTAATACAAGTTTCCTCAAGGTTTGATCTTGATAACTTTTCAAAGAAAATAAATTCATTTTCCCCCTAGAGGAAAGACAATCAAATATGTGTCACATTAGAATGTAATCATACCCTCTGGGGTGCTATCAGGAAGAATGCTGAAGGTTAACTCATGCAACCATGTCAGATGTCAGAAGGAGGGCTATTCTAATATGACTCACCCATAGCAGTCTCTCAATGCAGTTACAAAATTAGTATTTATAAATGAAAGAAGTGATTTATTCTTGCAAATGAATTAATGTAGATAATATACCTTATAAACATTAAAATAATAGATATTATATATATATGTATGTACATACATATATACACACCTATATAAATAAATGTGCATATTATTTGTTTCCTTCTAGGGAACATTAAAATTTTCTTTATGCAAGGCTTTTTAAACAACTCATCTTATGCAATAGTATTTATTTCTTGTGCCTATGAAAAAACAAATGTGCTCATATGCAAATATGTTATTGGACCACTCTCAGTACAAGGGTTTTGTTTTTTCCAATAATGGATAGTCACACATGTTTTACAATACTTTTATGTCATGGCTTATCAGGATTAAAGTACAGTCTGTGGACTTGAAACAGTCTGCGTCTATGATCTCATTAACACTATGTGAGGCCCAAGATAGTTTTGCTTATATGTTAAACCTTGCTAACAATTAGTTTCTATTCATTTTGGTAGTGAATGTTGGTGGTAGTGGGGGTGGTTAGGGCAGGGGAAGGTAGAGAGGTAGGAGGTAGATTTGCAAGAAAAGAGTTTCTATAAAAACACAAGATATTTGCAGCAAATATATGACTTTCTGGAATCCAAAATCCATATGCTTTCTTCAATGTTAGTAACTTTTATTGATCCCAAATCATAATAGCAAAGTTTAGTTGCCTAGTATCCTCTGTAAGACATCATACCAATTTACATTCATTAAAATATTATAGATTATGTTTATTTTGAATTCAAAGACACTGTAGCAGTTTTTATATTTTATATAGTGAGGATTAGTTTATGTTACTTTTTCCTGCATATCTGTCTGCTTGTCTTAATCTCCTTGTCTAGATCGTCATTTATATTATGCTTCCTACCTATGCTTCAATTGTACTCCAAAGTTATCCCATGATTTTTTTTCTCTCCACATTCTTACTATCTGTCTGTATCTGTCTGCTTGCCTGTCTGTCTCTTTCTCAGAGATCTCATTAGTCACCATGTTCTCATAGGTTTCATTATCATCTCTATGCTGACAACTGCCTTTCTTTATATCCAATTCTAGTTTCATTCCTGAGCTACCATCTTGAATCAGCAATGACTTACCAAACATTTTGAACTTTATATCTTTTAGGCATCTCAAACTCAAGTTATTATAGAACTCAATATGTCCCCCTACTACTGCAAAACTCATGCTCCTTCCAAACTTCCTTATTTTTATTGAGGATGCCACAATATGTTCTAGTCAACCAAGTTAACAATCTCAGTGACATGCTCAGATCCACTCTCATTCATTTTACATATTCAGTCACTGATAAAATGCCATTTCTAACTCTAGATCTCACATTTCTCCTTTTCTCGCCACTCACACCACCACTACCCAGGTTCATGCCCTTATTGCTCTTGCCTGAACTACTGAAAAGCCTTTTTAATTGGTTTTTTTTGCCCCAAGTTTTTCCCCATCTACCTGACAAAGAGGTTTTTTTTTTTAAATATATGATCATACTACTCTATCACCCAATAAACTCTATAATTTTATATTATCTTTTTTTTTGCTGAGGCAATTGGGATTAAGTGACTTGCCCAGGGTCACACAGCCAGGAAATATTAAGTGTCTGAGACCAGATTTGAGCTCAGGTCTTCTTGATTTCAGGGCTGGTGCTCTAACACTACACCAACTAGCTGTCCCAACTTTATGTTATCTTGAAGATCAAATATAAATTCTTTAGTGTAGCATTTAAAATTCTTTACAATCTGGCCTCAACTTAGTTTTTCAACTTTAGTATATGTTATTCCTCTTCATAACACCACAACCCAGTATTTAGTCAAACAGCTTTCTTCTCTCATATTTGAGCTCCAATTCCCCTCTCCATTTCTTTGCACTGAACGTTCCCCATGTCTGGAATTTCTGGACTCTCTCCTCAACTTTCCCTCATAGAATCTTTAGATTCCTTCAAGGCTCAGCTCAAGTACAGTCTTCCTTCAAAAATTATCTTATATTCCATTTTGTATCAATTTTATATACCTCTCCACATATACATGCTGCTGGATTGTAAACTCCCTTATTTTTTATTTTTATTTTTTTTTTGCTGAGGCAATTGGGGTTAAATGACTTGCCCAGGGTCACACAGCTGTTACGTGTCTGAGACCAGATTTGAACTCAGGTCCTCCTGACTTCAGGGCTGGTGCTCTATCCACTGCGCCACCTAGCTGCCCCGAACTCCCTTATTTTGGATGGGAAAATTACATCTTTACTTTCAAGAACTTTTAATTTTGTTTGCAAACCTATAAAGTTTTTAATGTTCTTAATTTTTACATTTTTCTTTAAGTTTTATTGATGTGCTTTATTTTTATGTATATCCTGTGTTTTTATAGAAACTTTTTTCTTGTAAATATTTATGATTATTCCCACTTCACTAGGGATCTCTTGTAATAAAGGGAAACAGTAAAATAAAATAATAATGATATTACTTGAAAGTATATGCAACATTTCACATTTGTAGAAAATGCTATCTTTCTGTCTTTGTTTTTTAATTAAAATTTTTAGTTTCTCACCTTCCTACTTTTTACTCCAATGGGGAAACAAAACAAATTTCTTGTAACAAATATGCATAGTCAAACAAAACCATTTTATTCATTGACTGTATTTTTAATTAGTTAAGAGGCAGTTGAAGTTAAGTGACTTGCCCAGGGTCATATAGTGTTAAATCTCTGAGGCCAAATTTGAACTCAGTTCCTCCTAACTCCAGGACCATTGCTCTATCCACTGCACCATCTAGCTGTTCCTCAAATATTGCATACAAAAATATACATATCTCATTCTGTACCCTAAATTACTCACATCTATGTAATAAAGAGCATATTTCATGAGGTCTTATAGTATGGACTATTTTAATTTTATCTTTTATCCCCAGAGCTTAATACAAGGTATAGTAACTAGTGAGTATTTAATAAATGCTTGTTGATTGATTTATTCATATTGACATTTTTTCTCATATAACTTCAACCATTGACTTATCATGTATGGTTTGTTCCAAAGGATACATAGAATGCTTGGATATTAAGATGCTCAAGCCGAACATTTAAAATTTCCTTACTTGAGATAACTATGCTTTATATTCTTATTACCATTAGACCTTCCTCCTATCATTTAGTCTCTAGTCCCTTCACCAACTAAGTAACTTTCCTCTGAATGTATTCCAATTTTCTGTACCATCACTGTTGGAGTTTTTAGATCCTTAGCAATTATCTAACCCAATTCTCTTATTTTACAGAACTGCAAACTGAGGTTTAGAGTGATATTATTTATACATAGTAAATAAATGCATGCACAATTAAGATTTGACCCTAAGACCTATGATTCTAAATTAAAGACCTTTTTTTCAATAGAGCATGCTTTTTTATTAAAATGTCGTATCCAAAACTAAATAAAAGAATCTGGATATTATCTGACTAGGCACAGTACAGAAGGACCATTACCTCCTGTGTCCTGGGCACAATACTTGACTTATGATTTGTCACATTATATTGTTGATGAATATTCAGCTTCAAGGCCACTAAAACCTCCAAATATTTTTCACTTGAATTATTATCTAGCCATGCCTCCCCATCATGTACTTGAGAAATTAATTTTTTATTCTATGTATGTGATTTCACATTTATCTTTATCCAATTTCATCTTAGATTCATCCCACTCTTCTAGTCATTCTAAATTGTTTTGGATCATGTCATCTATTATGTTGGCTACCCTTCTTAGATTTATGTCATGTGAAAATCTGGTAAGGGTGGCTTTTATGTTTTCAAAATAATTAATTCTAAACACAGCAGGGTTCGGAGGTACTCCACTAGCAACCTACCTCAAAGCTGACATTTAATCATTAATAATTATTCTTTGGATACAGTTTTTCCACTAGTTCTGGTAAAATAACTCTACTATCACTCAAATCCATGTTTCCAGATCCTATCCATAAGAGTGGTTTGGCAGATTTTATCAAATTTTTTGATAAGGTATAGTTAACTATGTCTATAACTTTCTATTACCTTGATTTAGCAATCTAGTATTTCTATCAGAAAATGAAGTAAATCTTGGGTAGTTATTTATTATGAGAAGGTTCTGGCTCTTAGCGATCATATCTACCTCTAGATTTCAGTCTTTCCCAGACTTTTACCATTTCACTCATGTATACTTCATATTCAATCAAAGTTACCTACTTAATATTTCTAAAACTTCCCATTTCATCTCCTGCTTCCATACCTTCATAGAAACTGCACCCCACCATATCTGGAATGTATACCCTTCTTCACTTCCACCTCCTTAGATTTTTCTAGCATTCTTCAAGTTTCAGATCAGTTAAATATCTTACAGTATACGTTATCTAATATCCCCACTTATAGTCTTATCTTCTTTTCCAAATTATTTTGTATTTAGTTGTCTGTACGTATCGTATCCTAATATAATAATTATAATATAAGATTCTTGAAAGCAGAAACTTTTTCATCTTTTTATGTCCAGCATCCAAAGAACATAGTATCTTTTATACAGTAGGTACTTAATAAATATTCAATGAATTGAATTGAATCATCACTTCCCTATCTAAGAACTTACTAATCATACTATTTGGATGTCCTGTTTTGATGCATTATCATTATTCTTTCTAAAATACCAGTTTTATAAGGGATAGACTACCTGTCAGCTCTATGGAGAAGAGAGGAAATTAAGGCCAAAGAAGAACTAGAGAACATCACAAAATGCAAAATGGATAATTTTAATTACATTAAATTAAAAAGATTTTGAACAAGCAAAACTAATGTATCCAAGATTAGATGGGAAGCAGAAAGCTGGGAAATAATTTTTTGCAGCCAGTGTTTCTGTTAAAAGCATCATTTCTAAAATATATAGAGAACTGACTCAAATTTATAAGAATAATAGTCATTTAACTAATAAATGGTTAAAGGATATGAAAAGACAGTTTTCAAATGAAGAAACTGAAGCCCTTTCTAAGAATATGAAAAAATGTTCTAAATTACTATTGATTAGAGGAATGCAAATTAAGATACCTTTAAAGTACCACTTCACACCTCTCAGATTAGCTAAGATGACAGGAAAAGATAATGAGAAATATTGGACAGGATGTGGAGAAAATGGATTCTGCTATATTGTTGGTGGAGTTGTGAAATATTCCAACCATTCTAGAGAGCAGTTTGGGACTGTAACCAAAGGGCTATAAAACTGCATATCCTTCAATCCAGCAATGTCTCTGCTGGATCTGTATTCCAAAGAGATAATAAAAAAGGGAAAAAGTGACCCACATGTGCAAAAATGTTTGTAGCAGCCATTTTTGTAGTGGCAAGGAACTGGAAATTGAGTAGATGCCCATCCTTTGAAGAATGGTTGAATAAATTATGACATATGAATGTGATGGAATATTACTGTTTTATAATAACTGATGAACAAGCTGGAGAAACTTACATGAACTGATGCTGAGTGAAATGAGCAGAACCAAGAGAGCATTATACACAATAACAACAAGATTATGCAATGATCAAGTGTGATAGACTTGTCTCTTCTCAATAATGCAGTGATTCAAGGCAATTCCAATAGACTTGGGATGGAAAATGTCCTCTGCACATATACACAGAGAACTATGGAGACTAAATGTGGATCAAAATATAATATTTTCATCTTCTTTTTTGTTTCTTGTTTCTTCCTTTTTGTGTTTTTTCCCTTTTGGTATGATTTTTCTTGCACAACATGAAAATTATGAAACTATGTTTAAAAGGATTGCACACATTTGTAGTTGCTTTATTGTTATGAAATTAGACTCCCAGACTAGAGGGCAAAATATACACATACACAGATACAAATACAAGCAAGAAACTAAATAATACCACTGGGTGTAAGGCTCTTTAGAAGATGATTTAGTTTTCATGGCTTCCTGTGGCATATTTAAGGATATATTAAGACTATATGGCTGAGTCTTACTGCTCTTCTATTCATAATTATCCCGTATTTATCATTGAAGTTAACAATCTTTCTAATATTATTTTGATCTTTTTACTTCCTTGTTAATTCAAATTCATTTCTTAGAATCAAAGAATTTCAGACTTGGAAGGGACTTCAGATGTGTTCTATTTCACTCTGTACCTAAAGAAAGATTCCATATGCAACATGTCATACAAGTGACCATCCAGTCTTCACTTAAATAATTTCAATAAAGAGAAACCTTTATTTTTAGGAAAATTATAATAAAAGCCTGAGTTTGGCAGTGTGGGGGACTGAGAGGAGATTCGTGGAAAGCTGCATATCAAAATAGCTTTTGACAGAAAAATTTATTCTTCAAATGCATTTAATTAGATTCAGGACCATGGACAGAGATTTTTTAAAAAGCAACTAAGAGTGAATGGCTTTGTTTTTATCCTATGTCGGATTGACTAGTAAATTACTTCTTGAAAAAAATCAAGGAATATGGTTTTTCTTTTTTAAAAAAAAGAAAAACCATATTCCTTGATTTTTCTTCTTCTGCATATCAGTGGTATTATGGGAACAAGAAGAAAAGGCTCTTCCTATCTTTAGGGCTTGAGTTTTTGGTAGGTGAATGAGGAGTCTGATCTGGGACTGATGGAGTGGTGTGATCTACTTTTACTATTTAGATTTACTATGAAAAATGACATCCTAAGAATTCCAACATAACATACATTTCTTTGAAATGCTTTGCACAATGATTTTTTTCCTCCTATAGAACTAAACAAGGTCAATAAGAAAATGTGAAAGAACTTTGTTGAGAGAAGAAGATATCAATTCTGCTAAAATGTTAGCATGGAGGAAATGGTTCAAATAGCCAAGATCCTGCTGCTGTCTTGTTTAAAAAAAAAGACAACATTGTCTTGTTCCCAGTTCTGGAAAGTTAATCCACATAATCAGCACCTGCTATATTTTAGCTGCCAAATTACGCATAGGGACACTTTGTTACCCCCAAGACACAGAAAAGGAATTTTACAAACTGGAATTTAATCAGTAAGTCAGCAAGTATTTATTAAGCACCTATATGCCACACATAGAGGATAGAACTAAAGCATATGCTTATGAGACTTACATAACATTTATTCAAAGACATCTCTACTTTTAATGGGCCATGATTTTTCATTATATGATAAAGTAAAAAGAAAGAAGAGAAAATTGTTTGGCTAATAAGAATCATGCACTTCTTAAAAGGCTTGAACATTTACCAAGAGTAAATGTTTCTTTTCTTGAATAATAAAGGAAGTGATTTTGTCAATATATGGATTATTAATTATAATTTCAAAGACCTAGGCTTAAATCAGAAGGAAAATGAAAATTATTTTTCTAAGATTTTTAACAATTAAAAAAAATCACTGGAAAATGAAAATTTAAAATAGTAAAATTAGGATAACTACCCCAAACCAATCACATATTAGCTTTAGATGAAGAAAGTTTTAAATGAAGAAGAGTGTAAAATATTTTAGATGTTAATCTATCAATGAAATGTGAAGCAAATTTCTTGCTCTAGTACACATGTCTCACATCTTTATCTTTGCCTAATGAACAGGCAAAAGTTAAAAATAATAAAATGATCTTGGAGATCATTCTTTGAAACTGGACTAATTTGAATATAAATTATCAGAAATGGTGACAAATTTTCTTAAAAACATTCAAGTTAAAAAGGAAAAACCTGAATATATATGTACATATATGTGTATGTGTATACATGCACTTAAGTATATATATATTTATATTTATATGTATGTATGCACATAAATGTACATGTGTATATATATATCCCAGAACTCTAATGACAGGCTTGAAAAAGATTAGATTACATGTATACAAATCACCATTTTCTATGCCATCCCTGAAGGAATGGAAGATCATGTGAATGTTACCTTCTAGAGCTGGAAAGAACATTAAAGATCCTCTCATCCAAAGTTTTACTTCTGGAATGAACAAACAGAAACAGAGAAGTATAATGCTTTTACCCATGACTTCTGCCTCCAAAATTCAGTGTTTGAGGTAAATAATTTTCTCTAAGATTATTATTAAAAACTGTAAAATAATACAACCTTAATAAAACTTAGTTATACATGTCAGGGACATCCCTTCTGTTTCAATTGCAAAAAAATTATTCCTTTTGCAATGTTAACTCTTGGTTCATATACAATGTTTGTTCTGGCCTTTATGCCTTTGCTCATAGTATTCCTTTCTCCTTCTGATCCTTGGATATCCAAATCTCAATTATTACTCATTAACTAGATCTTTTTATTATAACATTGTAAGCTTCTAGCTTCTGATTTATTTTTCTCTTTTTCTGTATTCCTAGGATACCATGTGATATTTGAGGTGAAAGGAACTTTAGAGATCTTGTAATCTAACCTCCACATTTTATTAATGAGGCAACTGGGGATCAAAGATATTAAGTAACTTAGCAAAAACATATTGTTAATAGCAAAGCTGAGACTGAAACCAAGCACATGACTGACAACATCATTCTAAATTTACAAACTTTGATGATGCCCCATTGCCTTTAAGATAAAATATAAACTCCTAGGCCATGTACTTAAAGTATTTTACAATCTGACTCTGGCTTGTTTTTCCAGGTAATTCACTTTCACACTGTAATGCCTCAGTTTCCTTGAATTGTACTACCTCAGTTTCTCTGCCTCAGTTTCCTTGAATTGTTCTGTCTCAGTTTCCCTGGTGGCCACCTGCCCCATTAGGACTGAGAAAATTGGGGCCTCAAAGCTCTGGCCACTCTCACATTCCAAAGAGTCATAAAACTCCAGATGACTTATCTCAAATCTCCTGCCTTAGATTCCTGTCTCCTGCTTGACCATCTTCTTGACCCCCAATCTGTCAGAATTAAAAAGTTATGGTCCTTCCTGGAATTTCCACTCACTCAGTGCTCTGCACCCTCCTTGCCTTTGTTGCTCTGATAGCTGGAGCCCTAGAAAAGTCTCCAAAAAGAGTAAGAGTAAGAAAAGTAAGAAAGAGTAAGAAAAATTTTACTTACTGTTTGCTGGATGCTTTGAGACAAAGAGTCCTATCTAGGTGGCTGGCTGAATTCTCCACTATTAAAATACTAAAAACCTCATCTCTGTCTTGCCTCAGTCTTGCCTCAGTTTCTTCAGAATTACAACACATCTTATATTCCAGCCAAATTTAGCTATTTACTGTTCAAATAATTTAATATTCCATCATTCCAGCCTCCAAACTTTTATCAATTTTCATGTCTGGATTAGGTTCCTTCCCCATTTTTACCCCTTAGAAGCCTTAACTTCCTTTAAGTTTCAATTTATGTGTCAGCTCCTTTCCTCAGAGCCATTTTCTGATTATAGGGTTGTTACCATTCTCTTCCTCTGCAAATTATTGTATATGTAAATGTTGCATCCATTCTGTGGGATATAAGGCCTTTGAGGCAAAGACTATCTTCTGTCTGATCTTTAATATTCCAGAATCTTGCACAATTCCTTTAACCTAGTAGGATTAAAGAATCAAAGGCAGGAAGGGCTTTAATGGCTGTCTAATCTAATTCTTTCATTTTTACAAAACATTTTAAGGACACTGAGGCACAGAGAGGTAAAGCAACCCATGGAAGCCAGCTGTGCTCCAAAAATTCCTTTCTAAGTCAATTATTTAGAAATCAAAACATTTCCCCCACACAGAGATAGTGTTTTAGATAACGGTTGGATTTCTAGGCTAAACCACAAAAGCCCATTTAATTCACAATAAAATTGAAATAGTCAGCCCAGTGGGTGGATGGAGAAGGGAGGAGAAGAGAAGAAAAAGCTTTTTTTCTCCTTTTGTGGAAGCAAAATTACTGCTGGTCACAATTTTAAAATAATAATTTGTTTTGTAATCATTCTGTCAACTAGGAGGCACAATAACTAGCCTGGAGTTAGGAAGACCTGAATTCAAATTTGGCCTCAGGCATATTTTAGTTTGATCCTGGGCAAGTCACAACCATTGTTTGCCACGATTCCCTCAATTGTAAAATGGGAATAATAACAGCCCCTTCCTCTCCATGCTGTTGTGAAAAACAAATGAAATAATATTTATAAAGCACCTGCAAATGATAGGGAGTATATAAATGTATATATTACATCTTCCCCTTTTCTGCACATTTCTCCAACTTCCTCATGTGCTTTCTTCCTTCAAATTCCTGGTACTCAAATGTTGTACTAAACCTTCCTCTTTGGTATCTTGTCTAGGCCTTCTCTAATGCCCTAAGGTTTCTATACTATTTTTTTTCACCTATCTCTCCCTCACATTCAACAAAAACATCGATTCTTTGATGAAGTCAGCAAGACCAGGTGTTAGGACTGAAGCAGTTGGATTAAACCAACTCTACCCAATATGAGAACAGTTTTATAGTTCCTGACACTTCCAGAGGACTTTGGTTTTTTAAAAATTTTCAAAAAGATGATATTAACCACAAAGAATCTCTAATGGGTAAATTGTAGAACCTTTTTAGTAGAACCTTTTTAGTTAAAAAGGTTCTACAATTTACCCATTAGAGATTCTTTGTTAAAAAGTGGGGAGGAACAAAAGCAAGCAATGTGGGGAGATATTTCAGAACTGAGAGGTGGATAAATTAGCCTCTGGCTAGGAATGTGTTCATGGGTTCAGAGCCTTTCAATGTTGTTTCTCTTTCTCCATTTCTGAATATGCAGATTCTTTAAATGCTATAAGTATTTTTTCCTAAAAATTGTTTTCATGGCAGTGATAAGGTTGGAAAGGTGGAGAAGGAAGAGCATGGTAGTGTGGATGGATAGTGAAATTCACTTGTGTATATCAGTCACATCTTATTTAAGAACTTTGGAATTGATTATGTGACATAGGAGAGAGACATGGGCATAAGACCTACTAGCAGAACATGGTAGTGTGCTCTATGAGCAAAGTAGAGTAGAAATAACTCAAAAGAAATGAGAGATGTGCAAATTTAGAGAATCTACTCCAAGTGTTAACTTGAACTTTATGCCTGACTGGTGATAGAGCATTCTGAGCTGATATTGGTCTGATTAGCCATAGTCAGACACACCACAACTTGACTCTAACATAGTGATGTCATTTTGATCCTCTGAGAACACAAGACAACATCTACTACTACATGTATGGGTCATTTGTAAATTTATAAACTTATTTGGAAACTGAATGTGTTGTCAAACTACCAAACATACTCATACCCATATATTTTAAAGGCAAAAATATAATTTCAGCAGAAATAAATTTGTGAAAATAAGGGAATATTATAGAAATGACCATATACTTTGTGAATTAGTCAGTCAATAAATATTTGTGAAGCACTGAGTATTGCCAAGTAACTATGCCAAGTGCTAAGAAGACAAAAAAGGCAAAAAAAAACCCAAACCCAGACTTTCTCTCAAGAAGCTCACTATCTAATGGAGAAGACAATATGCAAACAATCACATGCAAATGCAACATATACAGGATAAATTGGAGATGATATATAGAGGGAAGGTACTGGAATTAAGGTGGGTAGTCAATGAAAATGCCCAGAGTCAAGAGATGGAGTGTCCTGTTTTTGAAACAGGATTTAAGTCTGTGTCACTGAATCACAGACAATACATGGAAGCAGGGGAGAGTATAAGATGCAAGAAGACTAGCAATGTTGAGGCCAGATTATGAAGGGTTTTGGATGCCAAACAGGATTTTGTATATGATCTTGGAGATCAAATTGGAGATTGAAGCTTATGAGTACAGGAGTAACATGATCAGAACTGTGTTTTAGGAAGATAACTTTGACAACTGCATGGAGCATGGTTTGAAGTGAGGAAAATCTTGTGGCAGTCAAACCAATCAGTAGGCTGTTGTAACAATTCAGGTGTGAAGTGATGATGACCTGTATTAGGATAGTGACTGTGTCAGAAAAGAGAAAGGAGAGTCTTGAGAGACGTTATGAAGGTAAAATTTATAGGTCTTGGCAACAGGTTATATAGAAGGGAGGGATAGTGTGCAAGAGAATGAGGAATCAAGGATGACATTAAATGGCAAGTCTAGATGAATGAGAAGATGGTGGGATCCTTACCATTCATAGGGAAGTTAGGAAGAGGGCAAACTTTGGGGGGGAATTAAAAAACTAATCAATGCAAGAACTTTTAAAATGGCATAAATATGGTTGGTAATATGCATATCTTGATTATACTCACCAATCAGCCCTCTTTTGGATTACCTGAGGATTGATATTTCATAATGCACATCCACCAAGCATGACCAGAAAAATATTGGGGTTTAAAAAAAAACAAGTTTTTGTTCTAGTGAGTAACTTGGGATCAATAAAAGTGTTATGTAGTCTTTCAAGTACAATCCAACCTCTCAATTCTGGGCCCAAATTACTATCCATTTTTTTGTACCTGTCCAAGATATACAATGTCACAACATCTCATTATTCATCCAGCTTCATTTCATGGTTTGTAAAAGGGTTATTTTTATTTACTAGGTTTTTTCTATATGGAATATTAGGCTACACTCTATTAAAATACTTATGGTTATTATTAATGAAGGTAAGTAATATTCTGAGGTTTAAAGCAATAAGTACAATGTTATTTATGAACACCAGTATCTGGAAGACTTCACTATCCATGTGCCTTATTCTCTAAAGTTACTCTCCATCTATTTATATACATGTCTCCCCTTTGGAATGTAAACTCTTTAAAAATTGGTACTGGTGATTGTTGTGGTAGTGATTTTTTTGCTTTGTATCTCCAAAGCCCAACACTGGGCTGGGGACAAAGTAAGCATCTAATAAATGCTGGTTGATTGGATGATGTGTAGTGAGGAAATCTCTCTAATATGGATTTTATGTTGAACATTTACCAGGAGAGTTGCAAACACTTTGGCAAGGATATATCTCCTTATTTTAAATCTGACTTTATGTCAATAATCAGAGAATTATTGAATAAAATCATTTCTGTTATACCTCTATCAAGGAATTTTGCATGCATTTAGTTCATTGGAGATACCTCATCTTTTAAGATTCTATTTTGTTTCATTAAATCAAATTTTTTGTAATAAAAAATAATAAATGTAATGAAATCTTGAATTATCTTCACTTTTCAGTTAGCTTTCAGCCATTTTTTCTAATTGTTCAATGTCTTCCTTTCTTTCAAAGATCTTGAGAGCTGATTCCTGAATACCCTCAAAAATTCTTCCTCCAGCATATATTTCTTTTATGCATTCCTATTGATCTTAATCAGTCACTATTCATATTTTAGCCTTTTTTCAGAGCAATTTAACTTTCTATAGTACATAAGATACTAAGATTTGGGAATCTAAATGTAGCAGTTTACTCCAGGAACTGGAATTAGAAAAGACAGTGTGACAATTATGTTCCAGAGAGGTCACCTGAGTTGCTGTCCCTGCTGATACAACAGAGAGAGTGCTGAATTCAGAGTCAATGGACCTACGTTCAGATTCTGTCCCTTTTTTGCCACTTGTAACTTTGAGCAATTCAATCTCTCTGAAATTCAGTTTTCTTGTTTTTAAAATAAAGATAAGTGTGAATGTTACACTAGGCAAATGAGTAGACACAAAGTTCAGGTAAGAAACAGTACTTATTATCAAAATAGCTAATAATGACAATCACTGTGTAACATTTATATAATAGCTGCTATGGACCAGATGCTGGGCTAAACACATATTATATCTCATTTGGTCTTCACAAAAATCCTGGCCCTAGGGTGTGTGTGTGTGGCAGTAGAGGTGCTATTATTATCCTTATTTTATAATTAAGGAAAATGAAGTAGAGATTAAGTAATTTGCCCAAGATCACACAGCTAGTGTCTGTGGTCTGTAAGTAGTCCAGGCCCAATACTCTGTTCACCGTGCTAGCCTGCTACGCATAATCATACAATTTGTACACTAGTTGGGGAATAAGACCCACAAATGGTTAATTATCATAATAAATAAAGATACACATAAGCAATGTACAAAGCAAAGTGTTTATATGAGATCCAATATGAGACTTTATGCTCTTCTTCTTATATTCCCAGACCATAGTTACATTGAATCAAAACTTTTTCATTCATCCATTTGTTCAGTCATTCAATTCCTAGGCATGGCTGAAGAAATTAACTCTTCTGTCCAAAGATATTTTGAATTTTTTACTTTGCTTTTTTTAATTGCTCAAAACCCAATCTATAAGGGATTGATTTGGCTTAACTCGCATCTTTCCAATAAAATAAGCAAGCATTGCTGGAAATGATTAATAATAATCCCTAAATTAGAAACAGTACTGAGCTTCCTTCTTCTCATTTCAGTTGAAAGTATAGTTTACCTTTTGTCTGATCCAAACTCCAAAATACTATTGAAAATATGACCTTCTCTTATTTAAATATTCTTTTTATCCAGGCCATTTTAAGTACTTGTCACATACAGCTCACACAATCCAAAAACTTTCTATACTCTAGGTAGCATTTATCCATGCTTTGCTTACTTCCTAAATATATTTTGGTAAATGTGTTTTAGATTCATCTTTGTACATATGTAAATTGGGTCCAAAAAATAGAAATGTATGATAAGCGAGCTAAATCTTTGTTCCTCCCCCCACATGCTCGGGAGAGGATTATGTTAAAAGATTCAACTGTCTTTTTATAGTCAGATATACTCCAGTGCTGCAGTACAGAAATCACTTAAAGTTTCCTTGCTTAGTTCTGTCCTTGGAAATGTCCTTGAGTGAACACAGTATGATATATGGCAGCTAATGTGGGCCTATATGTTGGATAATAAAAAATTTTCACAGGAAAAAAGAGTGTATTTCTTTATTCTACCTTCTAGAATTGCTTATGGATATCATTATATCCACAATGGATATGTGAAAATAACTAGGAATTGTATGATACAGATTTAAAATAATTCATATCACTATTTCTATAAACTAATCTTTTTTTCTCGAACTACCTACTAACAGTGGTAATACGAATCTTTTGTGGCAGAAAATTCAAACCGTTAATAGTTATCTCATGATCCTTTTTGCATTTTTCCTATCACCCTGGAGCAGACAGGTAGGTAGTAAGAGAGAAGCAATTCATTTTCATTCCAGATTTTTTTTCTCCTGAACTACTTGTCAGATGAATAAAGATAGCAATCATCAATTTTTTTCTCCTTCACAGGAACTGACATAGTGTGAATATAGTTTTTTTTTCTTTTTAATGACTTCTGTGACATTACAATCTCCAGTCATTTATTTGGAATAAGAAAGTATAGAATGAATATATCCCTTTGGGATATGATTCAACTGACATGCAAGATTATAGTAACATAAGCAAACATTGCTGCAAATCTAAAGGAATTCAGAGATGAAACATCAGATTCTAAATATTTTTATTAATGATTTTAATGAGGCATATCAAATTTATAGGCAACACAAATCTGGACAGGATAGCTAACAATCCAGATAAGTGGTACCAGACCAAATTTTAATCTACATATGTCATCACTGTTTTGTCCTACTTTTGTGTATGATATCTTAAGTATTAAAGCTACCAAATCAGGATCCCTAACTGAGATAAATACTCATGAATATGCCTCTTGTGCCATGATAATAATATTCTCCCCTCATTCATTCAGCAAGCACTTAATAAGTGTGTACAACATTCATGGTGTCACTATTATCACTTGCTTCTCCAAGCCTTCCCTATTTCAAACTTTCAATTTTTTTTTTTCATTTCAATAAATATTTTTCATTGTACCTATTGGCTTTTCTATTATGCTCTCATCCTAATGCTGATCTTCATACATATCACCTGTATCTTCTCTTTTTATAGCTTTCCAACTCAAAGCTGAAGAATCAGTAATTAGATGATTTATTTCACTAATATAAGCAATAGGTCTTATACAATTCCTGTTAGGATAAGGATTGCTGTTGTTGTTTATCTTCATTCTTGGAGAGGACCATGACATCAGGGAGGTGATACCATGGCATGCAAGTGAATTGGTTTTAAGTGAGGGAGGGCTGTTCAAAATCACCTATCTCACTTTCCTCTTCAGAGCCATCTGGATCCAGTGGTAAAATATAGATTAAGATGATTGGAGATGACTATGGATAAAATGGGAGACCTTGGCCTTTTTAAGCTAAGGTCTTCAATAGGTCTTAATTTGACTGAGACCACACCAATTCAGTGATTAAGGGTAGGATGGAATGATTTGGCTCATTCTTTGTTTCAGACTTTATCTAGGACTCAGCACTTCATAATTCTTTCCCCATGACCCTAGCTCAAGAAAAATGTTTGAATCTGACCTTTAATCAACATGAAGATAATTTGGGGATCTGATTTTCTGTTTTCTGCATGATTTATTACCACTGTTGAATATGAATTCTCCATTCCCTGGAGTCCATTCTTCCCTCCTCTTTCGTTCATTGAACTAAGACAATAATTTATTTTCTAGAAACAATAGGTCTAAACATTTATACCCATTCTTCTTACTTATTTTTTTCCAAGCTATAAAAGGGTGAGGATCTTATTGACTTTGGTACAGACATGTTTAAGAAAATGGGGAAGATCTGAGAATATGTCATCAATGATTTCGCTTTTCTTATCTTGTGGCTTAGATCAGTGGTGATACATCAAATAGGGAGCACTTCAACACATATTTGGGGATCCCTGCAGACATATATAGACTTAGAAAATCACAAATTAACATCATCTAAGTTCTACTATATTTTTATTTTGTTAATTTTTCCTAATTACATTTTAATCTGGTCAATGTATTTTGCTATCTTTGTTCTAAATTAACCACAATCTTTGGTATCCTGTGTTCTTAAGATGTTGGACAAAAACACAGGCTGCAATTTAAGATTTCTCCAGGATGACACACAGCATAAAAAATATAAGTAGAGACAGAGAGAAGGACTCTCAGGATACCACACAATTTAAAGAGATTAGATGGCTTGTCCAAGGTCAAATGGTAGTAAAGATCAGAGGTGGTATTTGATTCCAGAAACTCTGTCTCCAGAGCTAGTTATCTTTTGGATGTAGTGTGCTACTTCTCTAGCCATTGAATTCCAGTTGTTACACTGAAGAAATTCTCATAGAATCAAAAGCCAAAGGGGATGTTAAGAACCATCGGATTCAATCCTTATTTGACAAATTGGAAAACTAAGGTTCAGAGAAAAATAACTTGCTCAGGGTCTTGCATAGTTCTCTCTCTATCTCACCTTCAAGTCTAGTCTATATGTCTTCGAAGAAAACACGCTACTCCCCAGCTTTTGTAGGTAGTGATAGAGTATGAGAGAAGTTGGTGTAGTGTACAAGGATTTTTGTCCATAACTTCTGATTGTTTACCTCCTCACCTACACATACTATTTTTCTTGCCTAACATTCTGATTTCTAAGTTAGCATTTATTCCATTACAGATAGCTGTTCAAAATGAAAATTCATAGTGGCTATAGAGAAAAGAAATGGAGTAACTTGATAAGGAGACATTCCTATGGATATATCTAAATGAAGACTGATCATAATTTCAAAAACTCTGTCTATATTTCAACAATCTCTAGGTCCTGTTTATCCTTGACATTACAAAAATTTTAATTCAATATTTTTTGAGGGAGGATTCTGGGAATATGGTGGTATAAACTGGCAAATTTCAAGCTCTCTCAATTCCCCCCCCCACACACACACACAAAGAACAAATGTGCACTTCAGGATGAACAAATTTGCAATTCGTGAGTGAGTGAAAGCACCAAATGAGCAAACCTTCATCGATTGGGAATGTCAGCCCCAGCTGTGCTGCTGAGACATTGCCCTGAGTGAGAAGGAACCAGCACTTGGTGAGTGCAGAGGTAGTGGGGCAGGGACACTGCTGGCTGTGGGTACTTACAGGAGGGTGCAACTCTTGGTTTAAGGTTCCTGGTCAGAATGGAGAGCTGAAGGGAAATTTGAGGCACCATCCCTCCACCCCACAATTTGAGATGCTAACATTAATACTTCTCATTTAAAAAAATGAATCAGCAAAGAAGAACCCCACCATTGAAACATGGGGACAGGGAAGACTGGGATTCATCTTCAGAGGAGGACATTTTAGTAAAACAAAAGCTTCTACCCCAAAGAGTGATGTGAAATTGTTCCCTGCCCAGAGAGTATTTATAGAAGAACTCAAAAAAAGAATTCAAAAATCAAATGAGAGACATATATTAAAAATAATAAAAGCCATCCAGGAAAAACAAGAAGCATATGAAAAAAAAGTTAACCAGGTATAAAAAGAGGTGCAAAGTCTCAAAGGTGAAAATATTGCTTTGAAAATTAAAATTTGACAAGAGAAACCTAGTGAAATTATGAGAGAAGCTTCCTCTTAAGTAATAACAAAACAAATTATAAAGAATGAGAAAGTAGAACAGAATCTGAAACATCTTATAAGAAAATGACAGATCTGAATAACAAATTAAGAAGAGAAAATATAAGAATAATTGAACTGCCAGAAAATTGTGACCAAAAAGAGAACCTTGACACAATAATGCAGGAAATAACCCAGGAAAATTGTCCTGAAGTGATAGAAGATAGGGGAAAGCAGAAATAGAAAAAACATCCACCAATCACACATTCCTGTGTGGGAAAGACACAGGATTATTATTGCCCAATTTCAAAACCCCAAATCAAAGAGAAAATTTTGTAAGAAACAAGAAAAAAATTCAAATATGCTAGAGCTACAATTAGAATTGAACAAGACTTAGCAGCTACAATAAAAGACCACAGGTCCTGTAATCATATCTACTAGCAATCAAAAGAACTAGGCCTGTGACCAAAAAAAAATCATATTCCGCAAAATTATCTATAATTCTGATTGAGAAAAAAGGACTTTCTATCAACCATACCTGAATTTAAAAGAAAATTTAACATATAAGAGCCAATATGAAAAAATCAGTTTTAAGAAATTTAACATGGATATACTGTTTAAATATGGACAAAGTATTTATTTTTATATATGTATATATATGCATATATATACATGTATGTATATAAGATTCACATCAACAATAGGGTAGCTCAAAAGAAAGATCAGCAGAGTTTATGTAAAAATAGCAATTGTGTTATACAAATGAGTTGCAAAGGAAGAACAGACACAGAAGCATTGGGGTGGGAAGAAAGGCTCATAGTTCTGAAAACCTATTTACATTGGGAATGGGTTCAATAGGCAAAACTAATATATATATATATATGTATGTATAGATATACATATGTATATGTATATACATATGTGTATATATATGTGTATGTATATATATATATATATATACATATATATATATATATATACCATGAAGGGTATAGCACCCTTTAAAATCTATAAAAGAAATAAAGGGGAGGGATGGGTGGTTGGGGCAGCAAAGAATGAAAGAAGGCAAGGGAGGGATTCTTGGGTAGGGTGGAGGTTAAGTAATAGCAAGGCAAGTTGCAAAGCAAGTGGAATTTAATTAAAGAGGCAGCAAGGATAGGAAAGACGTGTGTGTATATGGGATATATGTGGGTATTAGTGTGTATATATCTATATCAGTATACAAAAAGATATCTTTTCTTAAATGTAGCTTGCTTGGGATTGGGGGGGGGGAGAAGAAAGGGGTAAAAAAAAAGAATAAAGTAAATAAAGGGCTCAGCAGAAAACCAAAGAACATTTTACAAGGAAGTAAAGAAAAAAAAAGGTCATTCATGAATATAATTTCTCCTACTCTTGATCTGGTAATTTGTTGTTATATATGTTGAATCCTCCCTAAGGATTCTGCTGGGCACATGACAATGTTCTATTTTGTTTTCCTTTTTTATTATTAAAAAAAGTTTCCCCCTATGCTTATCTATCATTGATCTATCTATAATGATTTATCTATTTTAAACAAAATGTTGCCTGCTATTATGTTATAGGAAAGTGAAAATTCAAAGAGTCATCAATTAAGGTAACTTCAAAGTAAAATTTTTTTCAAAGGTTCTTGATTAATTTTTATTAAGGTTAATTGAAATAATTTTAAATCTAAAAAGACTACAGCCAACTGAAAACCCTTTTGTTAAATGTTCTTGTTATTTTTGTAACAAAAAATTATCAGAAATCCATATTATTTTCCAAGTCTACTACTATTTGTGCTTATATATTGATTCTATTGCATTCATAAATTGATGGGAGGATGTTGGATTTCAATCTTATGGCTTGGTGTTCACCTCATCCTCATTCTTCACTTGAGAATAATGTTAACAAGGAAAATAAATGTAAAAACATTGTACTAGCAGCATTTAAAAATGTATCCATGAGCAAAGAGGCAATATGTTGGAATACAAGGATCATTGAACTTGGAAATAAAAGCTTCTGCCTCCACACTTAGTTGTTGTGTATCCATCAATAAGTTTTTTTAACTTGTTCAACACAAGCAATTACAATAGTTAATTTTTAAAGGGAACTTTATAAGACATTATACTCATAGTGATACATAGGTGATAAAAGCATCATTATCTTCATTTGAAGATTTTATAGGTGAGGAAATTGAGAACTGAATAAGTTGTTTTTAGTGCCATATAAATTAAACACTCCAAATGAAAAGATTTTACAAGTTAACTTCTAATTGTATCCTTGGTTATAAATTCATTGTATGAAAAAACAAGAGTTGAGAACCCTTCTAATTTCCTGGAATACATTTTGTACTAAATCTCATCTTTTCCATTACTTATTTTTAACTCAACAGTTTTATTATAATGTCTACACTAAGCTAAGGCTTAAACTATATAAAATAAATTCTACTGTTTTACAGCTAGAAGGTGTCCATAAATGTTCATTGAAAGAACGAGTTGCCCTCCTCCCTTATGCAATTTTATTAATGTAATGGTAGTCTTTTCTAAGTTATCTATTTAGGAAGGGAGTGTTACTGACAAAACTGGGTTCATTTAATTATGCAAAGCAAATGTGTTATTTCATCTTTACGCATGTATGAAAAAATAGAATTGAGAACGACAAGAATCAAAGAGCAAAATTCAGTGTAGTAGGAATAGCATTAAGAGCAACTTGAATAAAATTGCCATCTGTGACAAGAAAAGTCTTAAGGCTTTCACATCTCATTCATATGGGAATAAATTCCCTTATATTCCCTTCCCCTTTACCCCCCCACCCTGTCACTGAAGACCCTTGGAGGGTAGAAAGAAATTAAGTAAATGTCAACTAGCAGAGGGGAGAACAGAGGCAGGGAAAGACTATAGGCAGCCATACAGTCTCCAGTGGTACAATGGAAAGAGAAAAAGGAAGGAACAGAGGTTCCAGATAGAAGCAGAAAGAGAGAAAGGCAGGCCAAGGAAGTAATAGCCAACTAGTCACATGGGAGGACCATTCCCATTTTAGCATTAAATATTGTGGTTCCATTGAACCACAGTGTCTCCTATTTTCAGCATAAAGCTGCTATCTTATGAAGAAGTATACACTTGATTAGAATAAATAATATCAGGAAGGAAAGGAAACCTTTGTTGAGCATCTACTATTTGCTGTGCACACTGCCAATTACATTTCAGGTTTAACCCTGAGCCTGGCACATAATAGGTGCTTAAAGAACGCTTTAATTTATTAATGGATGATGTCTCATTTCCAAGAGAATAACTATTTGATAAAAAATAAAAGTGAGAGTGTGGAGGTTGAGAATGCAGGAATCGATGGAGATATCTGAAGGCTTAATGAAGTATGGATCCTAGATATTTGGGGTTATCTCCCTGAGGCACTGAAAGAGTGACTATGGTCAGTATGTGAGTGATTAATGAGGGCCTAAATTAGTTTTACGGTTGTATGACTGTAGAGAAAAGGCCACATATTAGAAATGTTGTGGTGCTAGAAGCACATCCTTGCATACAAAAGAGGAAAGATTGGACATAATATGGTATGAAAACTAATAGGCTAACAGCACCAATGAGTAACTGCATATAATGGAAAGAAGTGATGGTTTTGTGCAAATGGTTTTTAAACCATTTTTTAAAGTTTTATTGATGACTTTTGTTGCTGTTTTTTCCATCACAGTTATTTCCCAATAGGCTCTTACCTAATCAAACCCTCTCTTGGGAAGAAAGAAAAATTGTTAAACGATATATAGCATTTGTCATCAGCAATCTCCACAGCTATTCCATATCTCGAAATAACACCACCAAAAGGAGAAAGGTGTATCTCAACAACTATGCTCTGGAAACAATGCTCAGTTAATTTGAGTTCATCTGCTTTCATTAACATTATTGTTTTTATTTTATATGTCTCCTCCTCCTCTTCCTTCTCTTTCTCCTTCTTCTCCTCCACTTCCCCTTCCTTCCCTTCCTCTTCCTTTTCCTCCTTCTTTTCCTTCCCTTCCTCTCCTCCTTCTCCTCCTCCTCCAGTTCATACAAGTAATCCCATTTTTCCCGATTTGAGGGCAAGAGCATATTAGAGAGTTCTTTCTATATCATGAAAAATACTAGAATAAAAGGCAGTAGATAAGCCCTAGAGAGAGAGGATAAATTAACAACAGTATTCTAATCAAAGATGAAGACAAGAATGATTTATGGCTAGGTATCATAATTTCAAATATGAGCAGCATATTTAGAGAGAGAAAAAATGGAAGCATTCTGGAGTTTGAAGCTTAAATAAAGGAAAACACACACATTTTATGGTACAAACTATATTTTTTCTTATCAAGATTGCGAAAAATTAGAGTGTCAATCAAGCCACTGTAAGATGCAAAAAGAAAACCAACATCCTCTGACTCAGCAGATGATTTGTGAAAGAAATTAAAGTAATAAGACTACTCATGCAGCCCCTTATTGTGAACAACTTTGTAAGAAAATATATTTCAAACTTCAAAGAAGTGGAAAGTTAACATAAAAAATTAACCAATGCAATGGTTCCCAGTCATAGAAAAAAAAGTAACACATAAACAATGACATGGGAGGAATAGTAATTATTTTAATTATACACAATGAATATGCCAGAGTAGCTAAAAAAAAGTAGGCAAAAAGTTCAGAGAAAAGAATAGATACAATCTCATCAGTAGAGATTTTGAAAAAGATGATAAAAGAAGGGTTAAAGGCTTTTAAGAATGAAATTCTAGTTCACTGGAATTTTTTTTTGTTCACTGGAATTTGAATAATTCCAGTGAAAAAGAAAAACCAGAGGTATATCAGAATTTAATATAGCTTCCAAAAAGTCCTTCAATGAACTCACATGTGATTTTAAAAGGGCATTCAGGGTTGTTGGAAGTAGGCTAAACACAAACAAGAAAAATGCAGAATGGAAAAGATTTGTGTGAACAGTATTTATTAAAGGTAAAGATCAGAATATGATGAAAAAGGTGAAAAATGTTCAAGACAACACAAAGATCTTCTTTGACTAAATTGGGGACAAAGTCAGGATCCTAAAATAGCTCAAAAAACCCAAGAACAATGGCTAAATTTAACTAGACAAAAATTAAACGTAATAAGTATCAAGTTCTTCACTTGTATTTAAAAATTAACTAGGGGTAGCTAGGTGGTGTAGTGGATAGAGCACCAGCCCTTAAGTCAGGAGGATGAGTTCAAATCTAGCCTCAGACACATAACACTTCCTAGTTGTGTGACCATGGGCAAGTCACTTAACCCCAATTGCCTCAGGGAAAAAAAGATATTTGGCTAGTCAATAGTATTTATGAACATGACCCAGGAATTTTGCTATTCAGGTACTCAGCTACCATTCAGCCCCTTTTCTACTCTGCTGGAGGAGCTGGGTTTAGGATGAAGCTAAGGCAGTCCTAAGTAGCATTAATGGAAAGCCAATACATAAAACAATGGGGGCAATAGTCCCATTATATGTTAAAGTTAGACCATATCTAAAGAATTGTGTTTAATTTTGTGGAACTTTGAATAACTGAGGCATAACCAGGTACCCAGTATGACAAGGGCATTTAATAAATAAAAACCCATTAAAGGAATAGGACACTTTAGTCTGAAAAGGTGAAAATTTAAAGGGAACATAAAATTATTTTCAAATATTTGGAGAACTATCACAAGAAAAAAGGAATTAGACATTTTCTGCCACTGGCAAAAGTAGAGTTAGGCATTGTGTGTGTAGGATTGTATTATGTATTATTTTTATCCCATAAACTCTGGAATTACTTTGTTTTCTATTATCTACCTAAATACTATAAGGAATCAGAATCCCACAAATGTTTGTTTACATATAAGAGGGCATTTGACTCTGAACACTGTTTACAAGATTTGCTTAAAAAGGGTTTGATGCTCTTGGCAAGATTGTCTTGCAGCACGTGGTGGGGCATCAAATACACCAAATGTTTGGCAGTATTTCAGCCACCCAGCCACAGTACCATATGCTCTTCACCCCTTTTCATGTCAGTGACAAGAAATTTAGGAAGCAGGACCTTACCAAAGCCATCCTCATTGAATGGGTATCAAAGTGCTTTCCCTAAAGGGCAAGTCTGATCATGTCAGCTCCATATCACATCGAGGATCACACATATAAACTTCCCTGCTGGGCATTTAAAATTCTTCATAACCTGATCCCTTCCTTATCTATCCAGGTTTCTGAGTAATTACAGATTTCTATTATTCTATATTCCAGCCATATTGGTCCATTTGCTATTCCTCACACGTGATACCCCACACATCATTTCCATATCTTTACACTAGCTGGTATCCTTGTGTTCTAGCTCCTCACCTTTGCTTATCAGAATTCCTTTCTTCCTTCAAGAGCTCATTCAAGTACCACATTAAAAGGCAGGAAATCTTTCCCAGGCATCTTACTACCAGGCACTACTAGATCATTTTGCATTTACTTTGCATATGTATTTATTTATATTTATGCTTATACATAAACATACATACATATATACATATGCATGTATATACAATATTTTCCTCCACTAGAATGTAAAGTCCTTGTATACATAGATAATTTTTTATTTTCTTAATATTCCCAGAATTTAATATAGGGTATAATGTATAGTATTATAAAATATATAGTATTTTATATATAACACATATTAAGTATATAATATATATAGTATGATAAAAGTGTTGTTAATTGATTGAATGAATTCTATATCACAAATATCATTCCTATTTTCCCCCGCAACTCAAGACTCTCATTGTAAACTGGAATAAGAAGTCTTCTCTGAGACAATTCACTTTCTTGGTCTGTTACTTAATAAAGTCACTATAAAATGTTGGTCTATATGCAGTGTCTCCCCTGTTTTTCTCATTTGTACTGCTATACAGAATGACAGAATTATTAATATGAGCATGACTTTTTGGTTCATTTCAGCAAATGTATATTAAACACTATGTTCATAGCATTGTCAAGATGCTGGAGATACAAAGACAGAAACAGAACAATCCCTGCCATGGAGATGCTTCAGAAACTGTAAGTGTTTCACAGTACAATGTCTACAAAACAAGCCTCCAAATAGTCATTTTGGCTACTATGTCTCTACTAAAGTTCTCTGCCATCCTCTTAACAGGCTGAAGAGGTTAGTCTAACATCCATGACAAGCACATGGAGGTATTTCTCCCTGGAGTTTCTTAAAGCTTGCCTAAAAGGAGAACTGGTTTTCAGAAGTACAAGAAACTGGGTAAGATAGACCTGGATTTGAAGACTGTCATATAAAGAAACCTGAAATAAACATTTTGTCATAATTACAACCAGTAGGGAATAAAAATCCAATTTTATAAAGGGTGATAGGGAGGATAGTTTCTGCTATGCTTCTTACATCAGTCAAAACAAGAGTTTCATTCTTCCCATGCAAATATAATTGTGTGATTTTCTCATTCTATTAAATCCGATTGAAATCTATGACAAATTTTATTTTCATGGGATTGTGATTGTGAAAATAAAGACCACAACAAAAATTAAAGGTTAGGTGTCGTGAGCTGTAATGGTTTCATCACAAAACATTCACAATGAGCTTCTGATCACAAACTTCATTCAAAATAAAATGCTAAGACCCAATACACTACCTTTGTACTAGCAAATCTAATATAATTTATTCTTATATAACTATAATTCCATCTTTGATTCTGACTAGACCACTAAGATAATGTCAAAGCTGGATATGATGGCGGATCCACATGAGGTACCTACTTTCATTGTCCTAACTTCTTTTTTCTTCTTTCATTTTCTTTTTTTATTTCTTTTTTAATTTATGGAATAAAACAAGCATTTCCATAACAGCATAATAAAAAAATGATGGCATATAAAACTGCAGATCTATTATTTACAATTTGTTATTCCTTTTAAATTCCCTTTTATTTTCTTCCTTTCCTCTTTCCCCTGCACCATAGAGATAACTACCTTTATTAAATAATCTCTTATGTAGAGAAACAAAGTGGCAATTCAGTACAACAGAGAAATGTTGATCCTGAAGTCAAGGGATCCTTCCTCTGTCAACTGTGTAACATTGGGCAATTCAAATACATTCTTTGAATCTCAATTTCTTGATCTATATAATTAGGAGATTTAACTAGTTGAACTCTAAGGTTTCTCTGAGATCCACATCTATGATTCTATGAAGCAGAATCATGGAATTATTTTATTGTAGTTGGAAAAAACTTCAAGAAACAAGATTTTGAATTTAGAAGTGACCTGAAAAATTATCTCCAGGATAGAATTGTTAGCTTTTTATGCTTTTAATGATTATATTTTAATATAATTGAATTCCATTTATAGTCTAGGTATTTTGTTTTATGTCTTTAAATATGATTCTGAGGAGAGTTCACCAGAATGCCAAAGGAGTCCATGACACAAAAAGGTTAAGAACTTCTGATCTAGGTCAAGTCCCATCAGTACTGCAGATAAGGAAACTGAGACCAATCTAGTATAATATCCATCCAAAGCATAATTTTTTCTACATAATTTCAGGTAAGTGTAAGGCTGTTGCAGACCACTTCCACATGTGTTTCAGATTTCCGCTTTTCCTGAAAGATAATGAAGGTCTTTTAATATTTCACATAATTTGGTGTTTCATATTCTAAATCCTTAGAGGCAAGTACAGGTTAGAAAACTGAGATAAGAGGAGGTTAGATGAATTGTCAAGAGTTTCCCTGGAAACCAATAACAGAGATGGGACCCTAAATAGGCTTTATAATTTGCCAACCCAATATTTTTTCTCTCTGCTACCTAGGCAATGCTACCACATTCTGAAATTATATATCCACTTATCCACATTTATTTTTATCCTATCCACAAATAAGTCTGTAGATTAAGTAGTTCCGGGGCATCATGGTAGAATGGGAAGAGTCCTGGCCTGGGTGCCTGGATATATGTGGGTCATAGTTCCTACACTAATTTGCTGGGGGCACATTTCTCTCCTCTAAAATAGAGAAGTTAGACAAAATGACATTAAATTTGTTTTGGTATTAATAGTCTATGATTCTAACTCATCTCTCCAGTTCCCACATTATATAGAATACCTTGAATTAGCATTAGCAATTCCTGCCATATTGAAATAAAGAAAATGAATTTTCTCATGTTCATGGCAAAATTACCGTGTTGCCAACAATCAATTTTTAACCATGAGGTAGTATTTATCCCAAGTGGGGATACTGAACAGTATGTGATAAAATTTTTTATTTTGTAACCTAAGAATAATTTGGACCTTTGGGGCCAAAGGCTTTATCATAGTGATCTAAATATCATATAAGTACATTGGACTACCCTTAAACAAAACTAATGTTCAAAAAAGACGAAATTAAGTCAGACCACCAGCTACAAGGCATGAAGTTTCAATCATAAGGCAGGAAAATCACCTTTTTTTCTCCTCTCAGTCCACCCCTTGTGCATGATTCCATAGGTTTCATACTAGATATGGATGAGGTTGCACTGAAGTGAGGGCATTAAATACAAAATTCTTCACAATTCTCATGTACAAATGACACTCTTCTAGAGTAGATGCCAGGAGTCATAGTCCAGCTGTCATAAAATCTGAAGATAATCTATACTTAGATGATATCTATCTGGCTTCTATTCATCCATAAAAGATTGAGGTGATACTTTAGGCTAGCTAATAATATATTTTAAAATCTAGCTAACAATATATTTGTACTGAAGTTACATATATATTCATGCTATATATCAAGGCTTTTAGATTTGTAATTTTTGTTGAATATTCAAATAACATTCATAACTAAGAATAACAATCTCAGTTTCTACTTGCCTTTGGAAGAGAGACTTTTTTATTCTCAAACCTTTATCACAGCAGTCTGTTTTCCTTATATTAAGATGAGCTTATTAAATTGTCCTTCACTTAATATTAAAACAAAACAAAACAAAATTCAACAATAACAATAAAACTAGGTCAGGTCATCTGCTCAGAAGTATGGTTTTTGTATCAGGAATTTGAAAGGAGTTAACATAAGAATGAATACTTTTTGGTGACAGTAGAGAGAATGGGTCATACCGCCTCAAATGGTATGGATAAAGCATTTCATTACTGCTTTAATACATACATGCAACACAAGGTCTGCCTTAGCCTTCCCTTCAAAGTCCCCAAAGTATTCAATCTTTGGGACTGAATTTTCAATATGAACAATGTTCTTTGGTATGCATTATAATGTTATTTTCCCAGAAGTAAGCAAAGAAGAAGAACTGAATAGCCAAGAAATCTAAGAAATTGGTTCAAAATTTTCTTGACTTGATTCCTCACTCTTGGGGGAAAAACTCAGGTTGAGAAGATTTCTCAACAAAACAGTATTTGGATCTAGTGATGCCACAAAATTAGGGACTTCTGCATTTAAATATCATCCAAATATCAAATTACTCACTCATACTAAGAGTTCACTGGAGGATATTTTAAGCAGGCAAATGTTTTTACATTTCTAATTGCCAGAGATGTAAAACATTAAATCCTAACAAACAGGAACCAAGAACTAGTTGTTCCTTTCTTTATGCCCTCCCATAACATAGTAATTGTTTGAACAAAAATATTTCCCTTGTCTCATTTAAAGGACAACGTTCATGAAAATCTCTTACCAACTAGGATAAAGTCATATTTCTAAAAAGATGTTTTGGACTTTGGTGGTCATTACAGATATATGATAACTGGTTATTATATCTAGGCTACTGAACTGATTTTATTCATTTATTCGCTTACTTATTTTGCTCCACAACTTTAGTCTTAAAATAAAATTAAATGGAATTGGGTGCTGCTGTTATATTCTACCCAAAGATGCCTTTCAGTGATGTACAATATGATTAGCATCATTATAGTTTCCTTACATCAGTTTTAAATATATATATATATATATATATATATATATATATATATATATATATATTTTGCAATTTCTAAATCCCGGCTCTTTGTTTTGCTTTGTAGAGCCAAGCAGAATAACTCTTATCTTCTACAGGGAAACTTAAAATACTGAAAGAATATTCCTCTTTTCATCTCTTCTCTAAACATTCTTAGTTCCTGTACTGATCCTCAGAGAACATAATCTTGAAATCCTTCACCATTTTTGATCATCCTCCTTGGAATATTTTTGTGTTTATCAATGGCCTTCCTAGAAGGTGGAACCTAATACCAAAATAAAAATTTAAATTAGGTCTATTCAAGACATATGACTCCATTCTTATTTCCTTCTTTTTTAGTCCTCCTTCCCCTAGTTTTTATAAGCTTCAAAATATGAAGAACATTACAGATAAGCTTTTAATGTTACTTATTTCATCCTAGTAAACAGGTAAAAATATTTCAGTCCAATTTTTAAAAATGAAACTAAGTTCTTATTATTTTCCCCTACTATTATTAATATTAATAAATGATACATTAGTAGAAATGAACCTCAGTAGCTGGGAAAACAATGTGAGTCATTATTTTCATTTTTATTAGCATTTTATTTCAATGGAGCCCATGTCTTATATAGATGGTCTAATTTCTTTTGGATCCAAACCAAGTTTTACAGGTACCAAAACTTGCAAAATACATTCAATGATTTAATCCTATATATATGTACACATATATATGTGTATGTGTATATAATAAATAGTTTTATTTGATTCTTTATAGTTAACCATATCATGGCATCCATACTAATAAATTTTCAGATATTGTTTTACCAAAGTTATTAAAATATGTGATAGCACTATTTAATCCATCCTCATGTTTCTCTAAATAATGACCAATTTAACAACAACAACAAACAAATTAGCCACAAAGTGAATGCCTAACAGTTGAAGAACAATTGACCCAACTGTACTTGTTATATAATGAAATACTGTGCTATAATAAATAGCAAATATGAGGAATTCAACAAAATATGACTCATGAACTGGTAGAGATAAAAGAAAACAGGATCAGAAGAACTACACAGGCAAGTTGGTCATAATATAAAGAACACCACTAAAAAGCAACTGAATTCAGAAACTATAGTGACCAATCTTGATCCCAGTGGACAAATGAAACATTCTTCTTTCTCTAGAAAAGTTGGGAAGGGGCAAGACTACTTAATGTTGTAGACTAGCTGGTTTGTTGAACTGTTTTTCTTTGCTATAAGGAAGGATTTCTAATGGGAAGGAAAATGTTTTTAAAGGCATCAGTAAAACTTTCATACATATATACGCATATATGTATGCATGTACATATACACACAGAGAAGTCAAAAGATTTGCATATTGGTACTATGTGCAATTAACCTTCACTCTAAACATCTAGGCATGCAGTTCTTATCCTATTTTGCTCTTAAAATAGCCCTGCAACTTTTTGAAAATTAATTTAAAATACAAGTCATTGCAAGAGAATATGTCTCTGTCCTTTTCTATGGGACTCAACTCAACTTTCCTGTTTACTGTCATTCTATAGAACTCTTCTAATCTTGCTACTGTAATCTAAATTTTTGTGTGCTTTTACAAGGACTGGTTAATCTGATTGTTTTTTTCAGGGGAACAAAGGACTACATAATATATTCATAAGACCACAGATTTAGTAGTAGAAAGGATCTTGGAGGTAATCTAGTTTGATCCTTAATTTTACAGATAAGAAAACTGAGGTTCAGATATATGGTAACATATCCTCAGTGGATCAAAGATAGCATATTTTAAAACTTGAATTCAATGTCAAGTCCTTTGAATTCCAAACTAGCATTCTTATGACTATAGCATGAGCTTCTCATTCTATAGGGGAAAGGGAACTGGAGAGAAAGAAGAGTGCTGTGGATGAATAACTTCATTTTATACAACAGAGAATTAACTAAATCTAAATTAACTAAATAATTCATTATGTACTATTGTCTTCAGAAAATCTTTATAAAACATTTCAATGGGTTTCAAACACTGTAAGGTCATTGAAACCATGGCCTCTCTTTTCTGGGAAGACACAGGCTTCACAATTGAAACAGTCAAGGTTATCTTGAATCAAAGGGGAAAGGCTCAGGTTATTTTCTAAAGGTTTGCTACATCCTAGCCAGCATTTAGTTTCACAATTTAACATGCTTTGGGATGTCAATTGCCCATCAAATGGCACTGAATGTCTCCCATATTCCTAACATGACTTAAGGGCTTTGAAATAATTGTTCTCTTCACCTTACAACACAAATCAACAAGTCCCCATTTAATTGCCACCAAAGAAAGAGAATAAAGAACCTTGAGTGATTTGATTCTTTGTAGAAGGTCACAGACAGAGAAAAACAACAAAATACTGTAAAACCAATACTTAAAGGAATCCTAGGACAATGCCAAGAAACAGAATGTACTCATAATGACTAATACATGCAAAGACTAGAAATAAATTCTAACAGATTAAATAGGTTTTATAGCAACTGAAAGGTATATTCAATCATTCCAAAATTAAGCAAGCTTAAGAGTATGGCAGTCTTCCCTATTAATAAGAGTATAAGCTGGATAAGCAGTTTGAATAATCTATAAATTATTTCCAATATTAGTAAGTAGACTTTTTCCAATGTGTTTTTAATTAAAAAGGACAGACCAACCCTTTAACTGAATCTATTTATTATTCTAAGGACTTCAGATTCTTCTCTAGTTCTTTGTAGAAGTGAAAACTTTTGGAGAGAAATGTTACAATGTTTTGCCTCTTTGATCATTTAATAAAGATTTTCTGGGTCAAGAGGCCTAAGGCAGCTGTTCTAAAATAATGAAATATACACAATAAGAAAAGGGAACAAAATGTATTACTGTAAGCATTTGTACTTCAAACACATGTATGGTATCATATGCAAATATTTTAGCATGGGATCTGCTGCAACAAGATAAACGTCATATGTGACAGTATCACGTGTGAAAATAGTTTAAAATAAATAGCAGAGTTTCAGAATAAAATGGATGTATTAACCTGAACTACTTTCTTGGATCACTGAATGTTCTATCATTTGTATAAACCTATTTTAAATATATGATCTTTTTTTTCCATTTCCACATTAAAGCAGGCAAATTTTGACTCTTCTGAGTTAAAAATCCTAGACAAGCTACAATGTCACAAGCCTTCATTTTAGAAGACAGGTCTATAATCGGCTTTTATCTAAAAATAATGCCACAGCAGGTATCTACATTAACAGCCCCTAAATCATCAGCATTTTAAGAGATCTGAGGGATGGAAACTAATGTTTGTTTGTTTTCTGTATCTTAAAGTAAATGAATTATATTTGCAGTCTCAGAGCTTTTAAAACAGTTCAGTTATTACAATCCATATTTGAAAAGTAATCTTTATTAAAACTGAGATATTGATAAAAATAATAATGCTGTGATCAACTTTTGTTGTTTGATTGTTACTTTTAAAATGCCTAGATATAAAATCAAAGGAAAGAAAATCTACCTCTCTGCTTAATAACTCTCTAAGATAATGAATTGCCCTTCTATATCATTCCACTGACCAGAAAGCAACTAGTTATGGTATAGCTTTATCACCATGATCTAATCATTATGTTGTTGACATTCTAAGCTTTTTTTTTAAATGCAGCTTGGCTATAGCCAGGTTTGATCTGGAAAAATCTATGTAGCACCTCCCCCAAACTCTGCACAAATAAAATAATTTTGTATTCCCTTTTCACCCCATCCCTATCCCCAGCAAGAGCTAGAGTATAAACCACATTTATAAAAATGAACATTGTTAAAATCCTCTGTCACCTATAGGTGAAAGAGGAAAATATTCCTCTTTCAAAAACCTATGGCCAGTCTGATAATAATATTAGTTAATATATTCTAATTGATTTAAGACTGGATAAAGAAAAACACAGACCCTATGTTTAATAATATCAGTATAAACCATGAGGTCATACCTGATGACTTAGAGACTGGCATGGCTCACTGGTTCCAGGCTGCATGACCTTTCTATTTCCAGAAACCCCCAAAGATTGCATTTCCTGTCTTACAAAAGAACATCACAACCATTTCTATCTCTCAGCATCTTCAGGGCTAGTGAAGAAAGCTTCAAACAGCAGGTCTGTCCATCAGGATCTGTTTAAGCCATTATCAAATGAATAAATCCTAAATACAGTAGATCATTTCCCCTTGTACGATGACAAGCATCCAGTATTCAGGAGGGCTGACACAGTTGTATTGCTGATGCTGCTAATGCTGTCTGAAAACAGTAAGCTTACTGCTTAAAGCAATTCTGCATCATCCAAACAGAGAGCAAGCCACATCCTTCAGGTTTTTTTTTTCCACTCGTGTTACTATAAAGATTTTGCCTGCCAAAAGGGGGTGGGGGGCAGAATTGGTTTTCTTTTAACTTCTTTAAAATAAGAACTAAAGTACATGATTATGCATTTAAAGTTTACATTTCTAAGACCAGGGTTGAAAATATCATTTGTAGATTGAAATGTTTTTCCCCCCTTGCATGAGCAAACTTCAGTTTGGTGACCTAAAAAACAGCACTATACTCTGACTTAAAGGAAACTTACCTTAAAAAAACCCTCTCAATCACCATCATCACAAATCCAAAGCAACAAAAAATTCAAACAGAAGTCCATATCTGCCTAGTTATAAATATATTCCCCAGCATAGCACAGCACAGTACTTCATGCACAGTGACTAATTTTACTGAACTGAAGTATAAAGACATTTTAGCAAATATTTTTCCTATCAATGTCTTAAAATTAGAAATGAGGGAATATGTATGTATATAATTTTATACACATACACATACATATATGTATGTATACATATACTAATTAATTTTCAGGAGATGTTAAATAAGGAATTTGTGCATTTGGTCAGAGATTGATGAAGTACAATTAAAGGTCCTTTCAATTTTGAGATCCAAGAAAAGCCAGGCATTCAAAAGTTGTTTGAATATTCAAAGAGGTTAAGGTATCAAAAAAAAAATAGCATGCCACTGCTGAATGCCAAAGCTGCATCATTTAAACATAAGAATAAGGCACAACTAAGTTAACAAATTCTTCTTACTTTTATTGACTAATAACAGCTTCCATTTATATGGCTTTTATCCCTCTTTTCAGATGAGAAATCAGCAGTTATATCCACACAGATTTGAGTAAGGTTTATATTCAAATTAAGGACTCTGCCTGCTACTCCACAATACCTTTCATATTTCATTATCTAAGGAATCAGGTAACTTTTCTCTGGATTATTGTGACAACTATCTAACTAGTCTCCTTGTTTCCAGTTTAGCTATTGTCTAGGCCATTCTGAATATAGTTATCAAAATTATATTCCTAAGAATCATGACTGACTGTAGTCCTCCTTTACTAAAAATCTTTAGTGGTTCCCAATAACTTATAGGTTCAAACACAAATTCCCTTAGCCTAGTATTATTGATGCTACAATCTAGTTCTTCTCTATCTTTCCTAGTCATTTACTATTATCTCTTTTCTTGTAAACTTAGCATTCTCTGAAACTGACAAACCATTTCCTAAATATATGAATTCACCTAATATCCTTAATGCCTGGAAAAGTAAACCTTCCTTTCTTTTGTCTTTCCAAATCCTTGTTTTCCTTTAAGCCTCAGCTCACTTGGCTTCAAGAATGAGTAAATTATATTAACTTATTACAATTGTCCATTTAACTTAAAATATTTTCTGTTCTTATGTACATAAAATATTTCAGCTATTATTAAATCTCAATTAATATATTCTCAGGCTCTTCCTTAATGCCTCTTTTTTTTCCTTTTGAAATGTTCCTAGAACTCTGTCTGATATCTCTATGGCCTTCTTTACTCTCTATCCTTTATAATACTTGTCTATACATATCATATCTTCTAGTAGACTGTAAGATCCTTGAAAACACAGATTTTTTTTACTTTTATCTTTGCATCCCCAAAGCCTGATGCATGGTATTTTATATACATAAGGTACTTAATCAATATTTATTGGATTGAATGGAATCAAAATGTTGATGAATGTGATTTCTCTACATTTGATATCATGAAGATGAAACTACCATTCTTCAAAGTCCAGTTTAAGTCCCCTGGAGCCCTCCTAGTTCACTCTTGCCCCAGTATTCTTAACTTGGGGTCTAGAAATGTTTTGGTTTTTTTTTGCTGAGGCAATTGGGGTTAAGTGACTTGCCAAGGGTCACACAGCTAGGAAGTGTTAAGTGTCTGAGGCCAGATTTGAACTCAGGTCCTTCTGACTTCTCTAGAAATGTTTTTTTTTTTTAAATTAACAATTGTATTTCAATATAATTGATTTCCTTTATAATCCTAGGTATCTTATTTTGTGCATTTAAAAACATTATTCTAGAGATGGGGCATACAGACTTTTCCTACTAAAGCAGGTTCAATATGCCAAAAAGATGAAGTGCTCATGCTCCAGATCATATTAATCTGTCTTCTCTCAACTCCTTAACCATCTGTTGTTATGTCATTCAATAATCAATCTCTTGCTATGCTCTATGGCTTTTTCATGGATTCCTGTGTATATACTATATCTCCTACCATAATGCAGCTTTCTTACTTTTTTCTTTCTTTTTTTTTAATAATGCAGCTTTCTGGAAAAAAGAATAGCAAGATGATACTTTATGTTTCTTTTATGCTCTCCTTAACAATTATCATGGCACAGTGCAATTAATACTTGTTGAACCAATGAGTGAATAAAAAGTAAAGAAATAAATCAAGTAGCCTTTTGTGATGATCTAAAAATGTTCATTTTAACTGGATATTTTGAAGCATCATATAGACACAGTCTTTATTTTTTGTTAACCAGTACCACTAGTAACAAGATAAAGACCAAGGAAAAATCTCTCACCAAAATATTATAACTCTCTTTTTCTTTTTTTAAAAGAAATCATTCTCAGGTAAAGCTTATGAGCATGGAATTATTTTAGTGAATGTTGCCAAAGTATATTATACTGAGAAGAGAGATTATGAAAAATTATAAGGAAAAAATAGATGCTGTAAGAACTATAAATAAAATAAATTCAAAACTCTGAGACAATGTCTGTTACTGTCAGAAGCACAAATCTATTTTTACAATAGGAAAAAAATATTAGAAAAGCAGCAAAGCATGGTGAATAATGAGGCAGCTTTGGCGCCAGCAAGACTTGAGTTAAAGTCCCATTATTGACATATGCTGTCTAAGAATGGGCAAGTTACTTAACTTTTCTGTGGCCATAGGCATCTCTCTAAAGCTATAAATTACATGTAGGTTGTTAAATCTGCTTTAGTTTCTAGAATTTTCTCACCTGAAAGTTTCCTATACCAATGAAACCACATATATAGATACATTCCTACAAAAAACCTAAATGTCACCCAAATAATACTTTAAATTTGCCAAATACAAAATACAAAGGAGCTTTCTAGGTTTCCTCTAGTTGCTTAATTAGTTGAACAAAATTGTTTGCTCATAATATGAATATTGACCAATAGAAACTTCATGATAATTTATCAGATAATTTTTAGAAATTAGATTTATTAGAAAGGCAGTAATTTATTACTAACTGTGAAGTTTGAATGACTCTAAGTTTCATGGAGTAGGAAGTGGATCTATGAAGTAGTGGTACCAAATGAGTGCCTTCCTTATACTTTATTACAGATTAGAGAGGCATGAAGAGATTAAATGACTTGTCCAGCTAGCATGTGTCAGAGGCAAGACTAGAATTCATATCTTTCCAGATTCAAGACCAGTTCTCTACCCACTACAATAAGCTACCTCTTGCTTATAAAAATCAATTTATTTGAAAAGTATCACATGATGGCAGTAGGAAGGGTACTGGAGGTAAAGTCAGACAAGGGGTTTAGGTCTTATCTTGGAGCTTACTGATAGTATGGCATTGAAAAGTCATTCTGAGCCTGTTTCCACATTTGCAGAAAGATTATAATACTTGTATCTACCCCACAAGATTTTTGTAAGAAAAAAAAGACTTTATACAAACACATGTATATCCATAGATACAAAAATAAGTTGTTAATGAGAGGTTCTGTTTGTAAAACCCTTTGCAAACCTTAAAGTTTTATATAAATCCTAGCTATGATTATTATTATTCTTTTTAGATATACCTAGGTACCACAGTGGATACAGCATTGGGCCTGGAATCATGAAGATTTGAAATCAAATCCAGCTTCAGATCCTTACTAGCTCAGTTATGTTGAGGACTGTTATATTGAACAAGTCACAGACCTCTATTTGATTCAATTTCCTCAACTATAAAATGTGGATAATAAAAACACCTACCTCTCATGGTTGCTGTGAGAATAAAACAAGATAGTTGTAAAGCACTCAGCATTTGTTGTTAAGTTCAGTTGTGTCTTACTCTTCGTGATCTCATTTGGTACTTTCTTATCAAAGATACTGGAGTGATTTGTCAGTTCCTTCTCCAGTTCATTTTTACAGATGAGAAAATAGATGTAAACAGGATTAAGTGACTTACCTGGAGTAACACAGTTAGAAATGTCTGAGGCCAGATTTGAATTCAAAAAGATGAGTCTTCATTTTATCCACTATGGCACTTAGCTGTCCTAGCACACTGTATACCATTTTTATAATTGTTGATATTACTATCATCATCATCATCATCATCATCATCATCATCATCAACATCAGTATTTATATAAAAGTTCATATCCAGATTCTTAATGTTATGATACACATTAAAGAAAAAATGACTCACAACTACTGTTATATCATATTCATCGTAGTTCTAACTTAAGAAAATTTTCTTCCAAATTTTTAAAATAATATGCTAGCAGATATAAGGCTTAGCTCATTCTTTCATTTTTCTTGTGCCCTGAACCCCTTTGGCATCTGGTGAAATACATAGAACCCCTTTTCATAACAGGTTTTTTTAAATGCAAAAATAAAATATATAGGTTTGCAAAGGAAACCAATTATAATGAAATATAGTTATCTATCTATATATCTTTTTTTTTTTTTGCCAAGGCATTCAGGGTTAAGTTACTTGCTCAGGGTCACATAGCTAGTATGCATGAAGTGCCTGAGGTCACATTTTAGCTCAGGTCCTCCTGACTCCAAGGCTGGTGCTCTATCCACTTCACTACCTAGCTGCCTCTCAAAATACTTTTAGGAAAGCAAGTTTATAGACTCCACGTTCAGAACCTGTGCATTAGGCCAGTATGTAACTATATTTTCATTGCAGCTAGGTCCCAATTAGTGAGAATAATGAATTCCATGAATTGGTCACATGTATTTGAATTCACATAATTTGAAGTTGCAATTATGTAGATTATGGTAATTAGTTGTTCCAGCCCAATAGAAATGTGAATTAGAATAATGTAGGTCACATTATTTTAATCCTGCTAATTGGGTTCCAGCTATATATAAAGTTATGTCTACTAGACAATCCTAAGCCTTTCAGTAAATGTTTAAATAATTTGGGCTTGAATATGCCTTCCCAGCTTTCTGCTTCTTTTTACAAGACTTACTATTCCCATATTTGTGTGTGATTTTTTTTTTGCTCAATATTAAACTTAGTGACTTGCTTCCTGGGCTCAGTCAATTTCTCTATGGATTAAATAAAAAAAAGAAAGTTTCAACTAATTCTGTCAAAGAAGGAAAACAACTCAGGTGTTTCTCAACATTCTCACTCTAAACATCCTTTAAAGCTAATTAATAATGCAATAGTGATGATTATGGTTATGATTTAAGACCTTAGACAAATGCATACTGTCTATCAGTCACAGCATTCAGCTTCCTTTTTTTTCATTTCTCTTATTTCTTCATAATAGATCATCCTGGAAGAAGGCACTAAAAATCACCTAGACAACGGACAACATATAATAAATTGCCAAAAGACTATCAAAAAATCAAATATACTTTTATGAGTGAGATAAAGAGGGAGTTTGAGGAAAAAAATTAGAGCTACAAAGAGATGAAGAATTTTGTTTGACTTTTAGAAGGTACTGTGGTAAAGTGATGGGAGCTGCATTTGTAAAGTAATAAGAGGTCCTAGATTCAAATCCCAATTCTGCCATTCCTTTTGTGAACCTGGAGGTTATTGGAGTTCCCTAGACATCATTTTCCTTTCCTATAAAAGGAAGGGGCTACTGTACTTTATGACTGCTAAGATTCCTTCTTACTTTAAAGCTATTATCCAAATAATCATATCTTAAAAGCATTTTTTAAAAAATTTTTATATGATGAGCAGCTGGGTGATACAGTGGATAGAGTATTGGCCTGGAATTAAGACTCATCTTCCTGGACTCAGACCCTTACTAGCCATGTTATTCTGAGAAAGCTACTTGGCCCTGTTTACCTCCATTTCCTCATCTGTAAAATGAACTGGAGAAGGAAATGGCAAATCACTTCAGTATCTTTGCCAAGAAAATGAAAGAAGGAGTCATAAAAAAAATCAGAAATAACTAAACAATAATAATATTTCTTTAAGACAAAGACATATAAGTTAACATTTGTAAGGACACTGCTTAACAAGTTTAGGTTACTTCTTAACAAGGTTAAAATAAAAACACTGTCCAAGTTCTTGGAAATTATTACAGTATAGATCATTACAAGAAGCATTGCTTAAGTTTTTAGTTTAAAATACATCCTATCATCGCTTCTTAATCATTCATTTTAGTCTAGATGCCCAGAGCCAGAAAAAAAACAATAGAAGAAAAACATGAATCTTAAAACGCCCTTTAGCTCCAACAATGTCTTATTTCATCACTTCACTGGGACATGGAAGTGATTCTGGGTTTTCTAAGTCTATGCCTGCCTTGTGCAAATCCTGATAGGGCCTACAAACCTGGAAAAACTTCACCTAAAGGGCTAGTGGTCAACCTGAAAATGAACCTAGCTAATTACATGGAGCTCCATTGCCAGTGGCTTCATCACAAGGCAATGAATTCTTTGGCTATGGCAAAGAATTTTTAAAAGAAAAATACAAATGGCCCTCAGTCTTGAGTAGCTGCTTTCTGCTTTTGCAATGGCAGGGCTGTGGAAAAGAATAAGTGACAATGCTAAGTATTCCCTAGTTTTTAGACCATTCACATTAATTTTAATATTAGCACCCTAAAACATTTTCCCAATGATTACAAAGTTAATAAATCACATAAGAAACCAACTTTTAGCTAATTTTGTTGTTAAAAAGGTTAGCATGGGGGCAGCTACGTGGCGCAGTGGATACAGCACCAGCCCTGAAGTCAGGAGGACCTGAGTTCAAATTTGATCTCAGACACTAACATTCCCTAGCTGTGTGACCCTGGGCAAGTCAACCTCAATTGCCTCAGCAAAAAAGCAAAAAAAAAAAAGGATACCATGATATAAGATCATCATCCTAGTATAGGAGATGGAGGGCCAGCCTCTGAGTGAAAAAGCCCTGAGTTCAAGTTTCACTCTAAATACACATTTCATATCTTAACTGTGTGACCCTGGATAAGTCATGTAATCTTTCATTATCTGAGACATTTTTAAGACTCTTGAAAATAATTGTGACTCTGCACAAGTAGAAGGAATTCCTTATATCAATGAAACCACATATCCAATAAAAACAAACAAAAAAAAACAAACATGAAATGAGGTTCACAGTAAAGTCAAAGTTCTAAGTCCAAAGAAAGCAGAGGGGAAGAAAGGAAAGAAAAATAGTTGAGGAGAGGAGAAAAAACTAAGGGGGATAAGAAAAGTTTTCCATAGAAGGTAGCACTTATGTTCGCTACTGAAGGATACTAAAGATTCCAAAAGGAAGAAATGAGAAAGAGAGTATAATCTAGACATGAGAGACAGCTAGTCTAAGGGATGGAGATAGGAGACAGAATGTTAAGTTTGGGCAACAGCAAGTATTTTGTCTGTGGAAACAAGATATTTCTACCTGTAAGAATTGTATTTTATCCTGAAGAGAATAGGGAGCCACTGGATTATGTTGAGGGGAAAAAAGGGAATATGTATACAGATTTATACTTTCAGGGGAAAATGGGATTAAAAGATAAAAAGAATTGGAGAGAAAGAAAGACAAAGACAAAAAGAGAGAAAGAGACAGACAGAAATAGACAAATAGAAGACAGAGACAGAGAGAGAAAGAAACAGAGACAGAGACCATGGCCCCCTGCTAAAGATTTCATTCTTTTATTTCCACACAATTCCACACAATTAGGAACAGAACATGTAAAACATAGCTCTAGGCAGGAGGGAAGATTCAAAATTTAAGTCTGACAAAATCTCAGTCATCAACAATCTTTTGTCTTGTTCTTGCTCTACCTTCCCTGATTTGTCTGAAATTAGGACAGCTAAATGATACATCAACAGTCTTGACTTATTCAGAAAGGAATTAAATTCCTACAAATGTCTCACAATACTTCTCCTTTTGTTCTTCGGAATTGGCAAGACCACCAGATGGCCCTCATCAAAATGTGGAATACAAGTCAGTCAGCTAACATTTTGTTAAGCACCAACTATCTTCCAGGCACTGTGGGGGAATACTGAGGATACACAGAAAGACAAAAACAAAACAAAACAAAAACAGTTTTGACAACAATGAATTTGTTAACACTATTTTAACATTTGCTCAACAGCCTGAAGTGTATCAAATAATACTAATTTATATACTACATTTTAATATCTTGATCTACAAAGACAATGTGAGAGATTGTCAAAAACTTTGGAGAAATCAAAAGACATCATGTCTATCTTATCTTACATGCGAGCAACAAAACCCTTTTCAAAGAGGAAATGAAGTTTGGTGTGACTAGCTCAAAGTAAACCCACATTAATCAATGTCATTTTTTTTAATGCTCACAAACTTTAATAATGCCTTCTATATTTTTGCTTGGAAATTAATGTCAAGATTATCATAATAAATTTCAAAGAACTTATTGGAAGAACTATCAAGTTTTCCAAACGTTATACATAAGAGATAACGGAAGGTTTATCAACAGTAATTCTTTTTTTTCTTCCTTCAATTATAATTCATAAATTATATCTGTAGTATCACTCACTCAAATATTAACATAACCACAAATAAGAACCTAAAGAATATACTAGTTTGAAATTTAAAGGATTATTGTCAAAAGAAAATAAAACACAACACATTTGAATAATGTTTAAATGCTTTTTTAATAATACTATGTATCTGTGAGAAGAGACTTGAAAGGATATTTATTTTCATTTTAATTCTTACATAAGTGATAATTAAATACTGGCTTACAAAAAATAAACAAATATAAAATTATAACAATAAAATCCACAAAAAGTGAAACCTCAAAGAAAAACTTAAAACTTAGTCTTGCATCATTCAAATATTTGTTGTGCATCTACTATGCCTAACACTATGTTAAGACAAGTGCATAAAATTTAAGATTTATAGTATCTATTCTTAAGGAGTCCCCCAAAGCAAATACATAATGATGACAATGATGAGACAAAGTCACTATGTGGAAAGAAATTTCAAATTAATTTACTAATGTCTCATTAAAATGCATTGTGAGATTTTCTGAAATTTTTTTATTAATTGCATTAAGAACTAATGGCTAAGGTCAAAACAAAGTTTATGTCATTTTCCTAGATAATAACATTCTTGGGCAAGGAGTTATCAAGTTCTGAAAGGAAGGTCATGCAAAGAATAGGCAGAGTACAATGAAAAAGAAAAGAAAATGAAATAAAAAAAGAAACACAAATATAACAGATGCCAAGGTTGTGGAACAAATTTGTTGTTTCACTTCAGGGGATCACACATTTGATCATAGAGAAGGCAAGAAAACCAAATGTAGTAGAGTCAAGTTATTTATTTTATATCAACTCAGACCATAAAAGTATAAGATACTGAGCTCTGCAGGAGTTATTTGATAAACTATATTTAATGTATTAAATAGCTAACACAGCATTGACTTTCCAACCTATATATGGATTAATTTATTAAATCTACACTTGCCAGAGTCTACAGAAAGGACACAGCAATACAAAATAGGCAGAGTTAAGAAGGTAGAATAATGGGTACTTTCTGGTTAATTGGATAGCTTCATTTACAAAGGTCACTTATTGCTCTAAATAATTTCACTTTACTATTGTCTTTTGTCAATGCATAAATCTAAATGTCTAGCAAATAATTTGCTTTAAAAAGTCAGAAGTATAGTCTCAGTTGAGAATCATACAACCTAATATGAGAGCTGTGGCTCCAGAGAGACAAGTCCTTTAGAAAGTTAACACCACAACAGGAAAATTAAAAATGCTGAAGTAAAATTTGGGAGTTTTGAGGTTCTTTCAGTAGATAGGACTCTGATATCAGTATAGGAATGATAAAAAATTTTCATAACAAAGAGGAGAAAATAAAGTTCTTTTTCAAGAAACAGGAGAGTCTCTCCATTCAGTCAATGCAGAAATGGGAATCTTTGCCTGAATGATAGTCTGACTAACCTCTTAGGATGAAAAAGAAATTATCTATGAAACGTAAAGAAATAAAGGCATAGAAGATCACCAATATAGCTCCCTCTATTCCCTATGATCTGATCTGTTTGTTAGGAATGTGAAAAAACAAGACAAATGAAGTTAAGAACAAAAGCTAACATCAGCAGCAAATACAAAATGTTGAATGAAATTAAAATTCACAGGAACCATATTTGTACTAAAAATTCTTGTGGATAAACACCAATCAGTGAACATTCTAGCAGAGACACCTAGTTATTAAAGGAGGGGAAAAGGATAAGAGTTTTTTCCTGGCTTCCATTAACCTTAAGATATTTAATTTTCACATATTTAGAAGTTATAACATTTATACAACCTCCATTTAATAGAGCTTCAGACACCTTACATTCACTACTTTTAGAATGATAACATAAGAAGCCAACACTGCAAAGAACACAAATGTTCCCACTTTAATGACATCTTTGTATTAAGTTTTCCTTTGCATACTAACACAATGAAAAACTAAATAACCCCAACAATATGACTTTGATTACAAGCAAGAGAATGGTAAGACAAAATTATTCAATTCAGAAAATTATCTTCTTTGTAGTCTTTACATTAAGTAATAACTAATTGCTAACATTTATATAATGCTTTTTATATGAGATGCAGTGTTAAGCACTTTATAATTATGACCTCATTTTAGCTGAGACTCAACCCTCAGAGATTGGTATTATTATTATATCCATTTTAATTGAGGAAATTGAGGCAAAGGTTAAGTGACTTGCCCAGGGTCACACAGCTAATAAGCATCTAAGGCCCAAGTTGAATTCAGGTTTTCCTGATTCTAGGCTTAGGGTTCTTTTATTCACTGTGCCATCTAGCTGATCCCAAGGAGTATTTCTAAGACAAAGAGGTGTTTACTTGTTTTGTGGACATACACATATACACCCTCTGACATATATGTGCATATATACATATGTATATCTATGTGTGTGTTTTATTCAAAAGATAAGTTCTTTGATGGGAGAAAATGTTTTTTGTTTTTTTGTTTGTATCCCCATCACTTATCCTAGTGCCTTACATAAAATACATACTTATGAAACTTTTGGTTCAAATTGGATAGGAATAGTGACTTAAAAGGATATGTCAAATGCCTTTACAAGAAATTCTATACCTTGAATTGTTTCCTTGTTGTTACCATTAAAGTTTTAAATTGAGTTTAAACATTCTTAAATCCTGGTAAAGTTAATTAGCTGAATAGGCTAGCAACTTAAATTCAACATTACTCTTTTCTCAGAACAAAAATGAAATAAGAATCTGTACAATTTTGACCTCCAGTCACAAACAAAACAGTTAATTCTTCAAATTTTTTCTGTTAAAGGTTTAATCTCTGTCATGTTGTTTTTTCCTAAACAAAAAAAATCATTTTTAAGAATAGGATATGTGAAAAGTGTCCTTTTCATTGATCTAAAACAAGCTATTCTTTCAATAAGTGTTTCTGAATACCTGATGTGCCCTGGTAAGGGAAGGAAGGAAGGAAGGAAGGAAGGAAGGAAGGAAGGAAGGAAGGAAGGAAGGAAGGAAGGAAGGAAGGAAGGA